>JASANF010001968.1:0-19289 GCA_030248245.1 Trissonchulus sp. WLG1_4 | reverse complement strand
GTATTGCTCATTCAGAGCCAAGCATTTTTTTCACAGTTTTGCATAATTTGGCCCACATGCTTTGTTTCATATTCGATTACTTGACGATAACAGCTACCACTGCCATCAGCTGAAATTAAAAAAATAGTTTTTTCTATTCAGTCCAGATGAGTGAACAATATTATTGTCTCAAGTCAGTGCAGGGAATTGACTATACATGCAGGCCTATTTTTGCACCTGGTAACTGCTAATTTGTTGGGTTTTGAAGGGGGGATCAAAAGCGATAGGCGGCTGGGGTACTGATAAATTTCAATTTTTCCTGAGTTGCCTTTTAACATTCGTATGACCAAATATTTCATACCTGTGAAGTGAATAGCAGCCTCAGCGAATGATGAACCTATAGCGCATTACATACGTGGGCAGGCTAGCGATATTTTTTCTGGGGGCGGGGGCGGGGGGCGGCGGAGCCATTTTTCTGCCCATTTTAGCTTCGGGAGCAACCCATTCTGTCTGTTTTGAGCACCTTCAAAACATTTTGGGGGGGGCGGGAGCACCTATCGGGGGGGAGGGGGGGAAGTTGCCTTCTGGGGAAGATGTGAACTCCTCAAACCTCCAAACTCTCACGCCCATGTAGGTTCCATGATACTGGGTTCATGTAGCAAGTCTGAAAATTGGAATCACGATTGTTTATAAAAAATTACAATGCTAAAAATTAATATAAAATTTATACCAATGGTGTGAAAGCAAGGACTGGCAGCTAGGTCGCAGAGCAGGTCGCGCAAACAGTGACACCTTAAACTTTTGAATAGCCAGTTATATGGCACACTTTGTCAAATATGTCACGTGACTCCTTGGTGTCGGGCCGCTGAGCAGCAGGCTCAGAGCTAGCAGGAGAATGTATTTCAGCCAGTCGAGTTCTGCTATTGTCGAAAATAGTAGTTGTAGTACTCTTGTTTGTGGTTGAAATGTGGTGTATTAATGATAATTGTTGGTAAAAAAATAGTGTTAACCAGAAGATTTGCTTAGGCTGTTCACACTCGAGATAAAGGGGGGGGATAATTACGGTTGAAAATCAAAATTTTGAATTTACTCAAATGCTCACAGAATGTTACTTCTTGTCACCTCTATTAAGCTTGATAACTCACGCATTACGCTTCTAAAATGTGTAAGTTTTGGATTATCAGCAAGCGTTGTGTCCTGTTGCGAGGACGTGACAATGTTTAGGGGTTGATTTGCTATGAAGTGAATGCAGATTATCTAATCTTTTTTTTTTTTTTTTTTTAACAGGCTGCACAGGATATCGTGTAATTGGGAATTTGGGACACATTTATTCTAGGTATAAACTTATTTACAAAATAATTTTTAAAGCTTCACATGGGGGTATGGGTGGAAGGGAACCCCTAGAAATGTTTGATTTCAGTACAAGGGCAATAGGAATTAGAGCCAAGATACAAGGGAAGGGAGATTTATATAAATATACGATGTTAAACAGAAAATAATAAAATTCGTGCTATTTTCATCTGCAAAATTAAAAAAAACTTTAAAAAATTACTGGTTTAAGCTTTACACTGCTTGGTCAATTTTTTGAAAACAATTTTTTTGCAAGGACGGTTATTTTTGAGATTGCTAGTACAGGGTTAGTTAAAATCTCGTAAGAGATAAGACCTTCAGATCGTATTCCCGGGCTAACGTATAACTGTAGTAATAGTACCCCACTATATCGATGGATAAATTTTACATACAATATAATATAAAAACTTCTGTATGCTTATTTTATGTAAAGCGTAATGAATTTGAAGTGATTTTTTAAGATTAAAATTTTGCTTTATATTTTAGTTCTTAGAATAAATTTGTGTCCATTTTGATTTGAATTTAGCATTGATTTTAATATTTCATTATTTTAATCCAGTTTCAAGTAGGAATAATTTCTTGCCACAATACAATCCATGCTCTATTAAGTAGGGGTAGTACATATCAGCGGCGTAGCCACAAAATATTTTTGTAACCAATTTTCGATTTTTTTTGAAGGGTGCTAAAATGCTCGGCTTAATTGCTATTTTAACCCAAAAACGACACCTATTCACATTTTTTCGGTCAAAAAACAACGCCAATTTACGACCACAGCAGCATCGAAATGTAAATCTGGAGCCTAAAAATAACAAATAATATAATAATTACATAGATATAAACAATCTAATATCAAATAACAAATATAATATTACAAAAATGGTGCGCCGTAAGGGGTCGGAAAAGTGACGTTATGAAATTTTTTGACATTAAAAAATGTACCTTTATTCTTAGAGAATGTCATTTTAATGTAACAATAAGACATCATAACGATACATATTACACAAAACTGTATTAAGGAAATGATAGTGCATAAAGGAACTACATACATACGGACATGGTTCCATGCAGGATAACAAGGAACACCAAGCCAAAGGACCGGTCTAGGGGCGGCAGCGCCCAGAAGAAAAATCGGGAAATTTTTATTCTTAGGCCAAAATTGGGTCAATTGGAGACGTATCGGAAATTTTTTCCGGCCGGACGATACGCAAACGGGACCTCAGATGTAAATTTTCCGTTGAAAAATTTCGGGGGGGAATTCCCCCATCTCCCCCTACTATGCAGATTCTTGTTAACGTCCTATTAAGAGTACATAATAGGGAAGATAATAGGGAGAGTGTGACTCTCTTCTATGTTGAACAAATTGTGAAGCCATGTCTGTCTGACCTGTGGCCCTCTGAGTCCTGCGTGCCCTCATAACCCACAATTCCAATGGAGCCTCTTAATCAAAGATGGTGTTCTGATTTCAGGGGGCACAGGCTGCATAGTCTGACAGTTTGCCAATCCTGAATATAAAGGTGGTGTGTATTTTTTAATGCTCGCTGTACTTTCTTAATGTTATGATGATTGATCATTTTCTGTTAAGAACTATAGCGTAATTCTTTTTGAATCTGGATTTAAAATTTCAATTGATTTAGCAAGCATTCATCTCATAATGTTTATGCTTTTCTAAATTAATATGTACTATTAGGTGATTGAAAATTATTCATAAGTTGTCAAGTTTTACTTCTGCAAAACTGTCTGAAATCGTTATTACTAGATGTGGCCGTGTAATTATTTGCTATGTTATTTATGATGAATGTGAATTTATTTGTTGAATCTATTTTAGGTCCTCTTTAGTGGAGCTTGGTGACTAGTCACACTCCCCACAGAACGATTGTTACCAAATCGCCATATGACCATATACAAAATTCAGCTTTGACATTGTGCTCGGAATGTTTTCAAATAATACTGTTGGGGAAATGCGTCAAAATATTTATAGTTCAATCGCATGTATTTAATATATATATATATATATATATATATATATATATATATATATATATATATATATATATATATATATATATATATATATATATATATATATATATATATATATATATATATATATATATATATATATATATATATATATATATATATATATATATATATATATATATATATATATATATATATATATATATATATATATATATATATATATATATATATATATATATATATATATATATATAAAAAAAAAAAAAAATATATATATATATATATATATATATATATATATATATATATATATATATATATATATATATATATATATATATATATATATATATATATATATATATATATATATATATATATATATATATATATATATATATATATATATATATATATATATATATATATATATATAAGATTACCATAAATACTAATGCGATTGAACGTATAAATATTTTTGACACGGTTCCCAACAGTATTGATTTGAAACTAACCCTGAGCACAATGTCCAAAGCTCGAGAATAGTTGAACTTTGTCAGCTGCTGGTCATATGGCTGGAGTTTCGCATCGTTCTGTGGGTCGAGTATGAGCGTAGTCGCCTAAAAATAAGCTCCACTGAGGACCTTCAAAAAAAATACGATTCAACCAATAAATTCACATTCGTTCATTAATATAAGGATAACATAGCAACTAATTTACACTGGCCACATTTTGTACTTTTAAGGTGGTAGTAACGTTTTCGACAGTTTTGCAGAAGTAAAACTTGACAACTTATGAATAATTTTCAATCACCACTAATAGTACGCATATTAATTTAGAAAACTATAAACTATTATGAGATGAATGCTTGCTAAAATCGCTTGAAACAAAACCCATAGATAAGGAGAAACACACTATAATTCTTTACGAAAAGAACGAATCATCAATCATCATAACATCAGAAGTACAGCGAGTAGTTAAAAATCACGCCACCTGTTTTCTGTCAGGGATTGGCAAAATTTTGTCAGACTAAAGTATATGCAGCCATGTAGGTACCCCACCCCCCCCCCCCTGAAATCAGAACACATCTTTGATTTGAGGAGGCTCCATTGGAATCTTAATTCGTGGGGGGTTACCCAACCCCCCCCCCTGAAATCAGGACGTTAAAGGGCTAATTCGGGCGGAGCATCGTTCCAGCCGATTAGCTGCAACATATAAGAGAGTCACACTCTTCCCTATTATATCTTCCCTATTATGTACTCTTAATAGGACGTTAGGACAAGAAATCTGCATAATATGCAGGGGCGTAGCCAGGGGGGGGGGAAATAGGGGGAATTCCCCCCCCCCCCGAAATTTTTTCCGACGGAAATTTTACATAAGGGTTCCCCCTTTGGTTTCTATGGTCCGGCCGGAAAAAATTTCCGATACGTCTCCAATTGACCAAATTTGGCCTAAAAATAAAAAATTTCCCCGATTTTTCTTCTGGGCGCTGCCGCCCCTAGACCCCTGCAACTCTTTGGCTTAGTGTTCCTTGCTTTTATCTTGCATGGAAGCATGTGCGTATGTCTGTAGTTGCTTTATGCACTATGCATTTGCTTAATACACTGTGTAGTGTATCGTTATAGATGTCTTATTGTTACAAAAATGACATTCTCTAGTAAAGGTACATTTTTTAATGTCAAAAAATTTCGAAAAATTTAAAAATTGCTAGCTTCCGACCCCTTACCGTCGCACCATTTTTGTAATATTATTTTGTTTGTATTATTGTTATTATGTTATTATTATATTATTTGTTATTTTTAGCTCCAGATTTACGTTCGATGCTGCTGTGGTCGTAAATTAGCATTGTTTTTTGACCGAAAAATGCTGATAGGTGTCGTTTTTTGGGTTAAAATTAAGCGCATTTTAACACCCTTCAAAAAAATCAAAAAGTCATTCCCCCCCGAAATTGTTTTGTGGCTACGCCACTGATATGTACCTACTCTACTTTAATAGACATGGTATTGTATTGTGCAACCTTGCTACTTAAAACTGGAATAAAATAAAATCTAAATACAATGCTAAATTCAAATCAAGAATGGACACAAATTTATTCTAAAAACTGAATATAAAGCAAAATTTTAAAAATCTAAAAAATCACTTCAATTCATTACGCTTTACAGTAAAATAAGCATACAGAAGTTTTCTTATATTATATTGTATGTAAAACTATCCATCTACATAGTGAGTACTGTACTAAGTTCATACGTTAGCACGGGAATCTAATCTGAAGGTCTTATCTCTTACGAGATTTTAACTGACCTTGTACTAACTAATACGAAAATAACCGTCCTTTAGCAAAAAAATTGTTTCAAAAAATTGACCAAGCAGTGTTTAAGCGTAAAAACTGCAATTTTATAAAGTTTTGGCTAAAATTTAGATGAAAATAGCACGAATTCTACAGAAATCTCCATATTTAACATCCTATTTTATATAAATCTTCCTTCCCTTGTATCTTGGCCCTAAATTTGCTTGCCCTTGTACTGAAATCAAACATTTCTAGGGGTTCCACTTCCACCCATACCCCCATGTGAAGCTTTCAAAATTATTTGTAAATAAGTTCATACCTCAACAAATCGTTTGTACCATTCAAATTACGCGATATTCCTGTCGCAGCCTGTTCACAAATTCGGATTAACTAGATTAGATAATCTGCATTCACTTAGATAACTGAATTACTTAAACCCTGAACCCTAGTAACATCCTCACAACAGACACAACGCTTGTGATAATGCCAAGAACGTGCACATTTCTAGAAGCTGTAATGCTAGTCGAGTTATCAAGCTTAAGTAGAGGTGACTTGAGGAGTAACATTCTGTGAGCATTAGTAAAATTGGAGAATTTTGATTTTCGACCTGGGTATCCCCCCCCCTTATATCCGAGTTAGTGAACAGCCTTAAGCAAAATCTCTGGTTAGCACTGATTTTTTTCTGACCAAGACCAAGAATTATCATTAATACACCACATTTCAACCACAAACAGAGCTACTACAACTACTATTTTCGACAATGCAGAACTGCGACTGGCTGAAACTATGCATTCTCCTGCTAGCTCTGAGCCCAATCGCTGCTCAGCGGCCCGAACACAAGGAGTCACGTGACATATTTGACAAAGTGTGCCCGTGTGGTACTGTCAAAGTGTTCGGTGTCACTGTTTGCGCGACCTGCTCTGCGGCCTCACTGCCAGTCCTTGCTTTCACACCATTGGTATAAATTTTATATTAATTTTTAGCATTGTAAAATTTGTATGAAAACGATGGTGATTTGCAAATTTTTCAGCCTTGCTACATGAACCGCAGCTATCATGGACCCTACATGGGCGTGGGGGGGTTTGGAGGTTTGAGGGGGGGTTTTCACATCTTCCCCAGAAGGCAACTTCCCCCCTCCCCCCCGATAGGTGCTCCACCCCCCCCCCCAGAATGTTTTGAAGGTGCTCAAAACGACAGAATCGGTTGCTGCTGAAGCTAAAATCGGCAGAAAAATGGCTCCGCCGCACCCCACCCCCCGCCCCCCAGAGATCGCTAGCTGCCCACGTATGTCATGCACTATAGGTTCATCATTCGCTGAGGCTGCTATTCACTTCACAAGTATGAAATATTTACTATTCAAAAAATGTTAAAAGGCGACTAGGGAGGAATTGAAATTTATCAGTACCCCAGCCCCCTATCACTTTTGATCCCCCCCATTCAAAACCCAACAAAATAGCAGTTACCAGGTGTGCAGAAAATCAGGCCTGCATGTATAGCAATTCCTGCACTGACTTGAGACAATAATATTGTTCACTCATCTGGACTGAATCGAAAAAACTATTTTTTTAATTTCAGCTGATGGCGGTGGTCGCTGTTATCGTCAAGTAATCGAATATGAAACAAAGCATGTGGGCCAAATTATGCAAAACTGTGAAAAAAATGCTTGGCTCTGAATGAATAAAAGAAATAAAAGACAAAAAATATATTTGTATCAACAAGTTTAACTATATCATCTACAACTATTGCATTCGACCTATGTAGATTCTAGAAGCCACCGCCCACACGAACTAAACAAATGAACAAGCCTCTACTTCAAATTTTACAGCTACACATTAGCTACACCAATTTCATCTTGACTTAGGCTCTGGTAAATAATTAAATTTTGTTACGGTCAATTCATAATAACATACAGCGCTCTAGGCATACCTGTCACCCGTAAAAGATTAGCATTAAATAACAGTAGCAACCGTAAGAGTGCGATGTTTTTCAAAAACTTTTCAGATTTGCGGGCATCCGGCTGTAAGTATGAAATGAATCAACCATTGCAACCACACCCAGACAAAGAGTTAAATTACGTGGATTAGGATTAGGTTCAAACTTAGTCATCAAAACACAGATCACCTGTATTTTCTTCAACTGGGCAAAGTTTCATTACATCATCACAATATTACTTACTAATCACTAATCAAGTACAAGTTTAGCACTAGTGATGTGGATCGGATCGCCGGATCGGATCGGATCGACCGATCCGAGGGTCGGATCGGATCGGATCGGATCGCTGAATTTGCCGATCGGACCGCCGGATCGGATCGGCTTTTAAATTTCGGATCGGCGATCCCGATCGGTAGTATAAATTTTGAGTCTCGACCACAAAATTTTGTAATTTGACAAAAATTTGCGTAATTTCAAAAACTTTTCGAGTGATCAATCAAACGCACAAGTTCAAGTATAACTAACTACTACTCAAATTATCAAAATATCGGCGCTATATTAGCGGAAGCGTACAGTTTATGCATACATAAGTGGAGGAGAGGTTTCTCATCATTGAAGTTGCGTGAAGACACGTACTAAATGTGTGAAGTGAAATGTTAGAGATATATCTTAATCCTCGCCTCCAAAAACAATCTTGCCACATTGTCTTCGTTAACACAAGAGTTGAGCATTGTGCATTACAGGCAGAATCGACGCGGTTTGACACTTGTGGTTAACTCACGATCCAACCAACCGGCGCCGTCAAAGTCGACCCACGACCAACTTTGACCCACCATCTGTACCTGATGATCGATCGTTTTTAGCTGATACCCCTGTATATACAATTTGCACAGTGTACAGCTGTACATTGGTAACATTGCTACCTACATGAACTGAATGGTACTGAATGGTACCCAAATTTATGTAGCCAGATTGGATTGAATACATGAAATTTTTTTCAAAATTCGGCGGTTAGACAAAATGCAGCGACCCGTGCAGCCTGAAGTAGGTATCCTAGGGTTGACCCACGGCTCAAATTTTCCGATACAACCCAACCCGTGGGTATCCACAACCTGCGGTAGTGACTAAAAATTTTCAAGACATTTCCATTTTCCAACTAATCAAATTTTTGGTCGTGGGTGTGTCTAGCTCTCATTGCAAAAATTCCATCTTAATATCATCTATACAAACTCATTAAATTAATTTTTTAGCAATATATTATACTCACTATAATGAGTTATACTTAACAATATAACAACATATATACTAAAAAAATGAAAGTTTTTAGCTTTCATCAAGGTTCCGCAATTTTGAATCGGATGGGATCGCCAATCAAGCATCCGGATTGGATCGGCATCAAAATTTTCGACCGATCCGATCCACATCACTATTTAGCAGGAAATGAAGTTTAAGGGTCGATTCATACGTGCCGCCATATATGTCCTGCCACCCGCCAGCTAAATCACGAAATAATCGCAACACATTGCTGATTTAATGCTCTGTTAGTGATTATTTCGAAAATATGCCAGCTGAACGGACATAATGGCAGTACGTATGAATCTGCTAGTGCTTGGCCAATTATCGGTATCGGTATCGGCTATCGGTATTTTTCGAAATCGACCAAGCACTGTCGCCCTAAATCCAATTTCGGACAAGACCCCCAACCTGTTGCTCATGGTCTGTCTGTAGGGCATATCGATGCGTCAGGTCGCGTCTCAGTCGTCGCTGTTCTGCCATCTCTAGGTCGGCCTGATCGGTGGCGTTTCGTCGATGCATGGCCAGTGACCCATCGCTCATGCCCACAGCCAATAGCTGCTCATCTGGCTACAACACGTCAATTTCGTTGGCTACATACCATCACGTGCATTCCTGCCTGCGTGACTCATTGGCCCGAATTCACATACTAAGAGTTATTCACATACTAACGCTAAGCGTTTGCTAAGTGTTAGCGCTTAATTTGTACTAAACTGTTATTCACAAAATAAACGCTTAAAAATTAGTGTTATACTAAACTTAGCGTTTAGCAACTTTTGTGCTTAGTTTTGGCTTTGGCTTGGAGTGCGCTCCCTGCTTCATGTGGATCCGGAATTCGTTATTTATCGGCATTTCCATTTGCTATTTATAAATCCGATTATAGATTTATTTAAATTACTATTTCTTATTAATAATATATATTTTTCTCGAACTATAAATTTGTAAAAAATGTTTTCAGCAGGTGGATTCCTGAGAAATGCAAAATCAGCTCTACATGTTTCAGGGGGCATATCGTGAAAAATATAAATTTTCAAATAGAAGTTCTTGAAGAAAAATTACTTCGATTAAGATGCTCTACTCAAAAATGTAAAAAAACGAATTTGGACAACAAAGTGCATTTTTTATTTTTGGCGATTAAACGAGCAAAATGGATCGAATTGGTCGGAAAATGTCACTAATATATCCTAAATTGCATGCCCTTTCTTCCCATGGCGGCCAAAAACCTCCCCCACTCTCCCTATCCCTTCCCCACACCATCCCCTAACTAAGCGCTTAGCGCTTAGGGAGCTCCCGAGGTCCCTAAACTTAAGCGCTTAATTCTAAGCCAAACACTAAATTTTAAGTATGTGAATACAAAATTGATACGCTAAGTTAAGCGTTAGTGTTTGCTAAGCGCTTAAATAAACACTAAGTATGTGAATAACACTTAGCGCTTATAAGCGCTAACACTTAGTGTAAACACTAAGTTTAAGCGTTAGTGTTAGTATGTGAATACGGGCCATTAAAAACAGACGTATTAGATATTTCAAAATTACGAAACTAAGCCTAAGCACAAACTAAGCCTGATAGTAACTCTAGCACTATTAGCACTATGTCTAAGCCTAAATCCTAGCTAAGTCTAACTAATATACATGAAAAAATATAGCCTATCACCTTTATTCCACCTGTTAAACTGACATATTAGACTGAAAATATGAATCGACCCTCGAAACATCAATGCCATCCAACTTGTCCTATACAAAATTATATAACCTACAATTTTTATTCTACCTAAAAACTTACATAAAATTAAACTGCAAATCTGAATCGACCCTCACAACCCTTAAATGCACTACATCCAACTAGTCCTACCGAATAGCCTAGACTAAGCACAGGCGCCGCAAAGTCTAGCGAGTGGACTAGCTGGTAGTTGGCTGTGTTGTATATCTTGAGGTGTTTGTCCAGACTGCCCGAGAGGAGTCTGCGATTGTTGCTGCCCAGGGCCAGGCAGGTGATGGTCTTGTGGTGGGCGCTCAGCTGGCAGAGCAGTCGACCGGTCGATGTCAAATCCCAGATCTTCAGAAGGGTGCCGCCTGAAACAACAAAATGACAACACTTTACAAATCACTTGCAAAATAAACATTTAATCATAGAACATGGAACACTGGGTTAAAATGGGGGCAACTCTGCTATGTGATGGATCTAAAATGGCCTAAATTGTGCTATTAATTTCTCAAAAAATAAGTCATTTTTACCGTCTCTCTTATTCGGATACTGCAATCGCCTCGCTGTAGGGGGTGTTCTTCGCATTCAATTGACTATCGTTTTAAACAATTTACAAAAACTGACGCGACTATAATTATTTTGCATTACCAAACCTGCGGCCAATTTCAACTCGTATGTGAAAAAACACCCCAAAATTGATTGCGTCAATTCTTCAGTCAGCTGACCAAACTTGTCCTTATGTCCTTAAGGCCAGATATGACGCAGTCTCAGACCTGCGCTGGCAATGAGCATATCGTTTGGAAACAGCACGAGGGCTTCCACGGGGTGTCCATGACTCAGACAGGCCGTTTCTTCTTTACTTCGTGCGTCCCACACACGCACGGTTTTGTCGTATGAGCCTGGAACACATAATAATACAAATTAGACCCAATCATGGATGTTGCATCAAGTTGCATTGGATTTCAAAAAAGTTAAAGTTGCCATAACAGTCTTGAAAAATGGCAGTAAACTTTCAAACTTAATCTAAAATAGTGGTTCATTTGGTTAGATAACAAACCTCATTCCAATTCATACTATTTTAACCTTCATAACCATGACGCAACTAGAGGAATTAAAAACGACTCTACGCGTAATAAAACTACTCTACGGTGTAACGTTTTACTTCTCCCCAATTCGTATGGCATACAACACCAACAGTAATGGTACATACAGAAGCTAAACCTGACCACTAGAACGTATCTTTAGTATTTTGCCTTCTTTACTGTCCAGAGACGCCGAATAAATGTAAAAACTGAATAGGAATGTGCTTCAGGAGTATTTTTCAGCCATTCGAAACGACACATGAATTCATACATGTAGTTGGGGGGATGGGAGGAGGAAGACCCCCCCAAAAAAAATTCGGTCCCGGGGGAGGAAGGGGTTGTCCCGCCAGGGGGAAAAGAGGGGGTAGGGTCCCGGCAGAAGTAAAATTTTGGTCAAAATTTGAAGAAATCGGCATTTTTTTCGTGAAATTTAAGCGATTTTTACCAAAATTTTTGCCAGAAATTGTCAAAATCGGTGTTTTAGTCAAAAAAGGTAAAAATTGCGTCATTTTTGGAGGGAGGGGGGGTCAAAATTGAGTTGACGCAGGGGAGGGGGGCCTGGGGGGGGTCCCACCAGAGGGGGGAGGGGTACCCAAAATTTTGGTGCTGTTACATGTATGCACATGAGTTTATATTGAGTTTAAGTTGATATTGAAAAACCGATAGAAAATGTCATGTTTATTAAATTTTAAATTCACCACGACACCACCAACCTGAAACTATCAGATTTTCATTTGAAAACCCAGTAGCACCACATCGAACATAATCCTGCAATAAAAAAACTTAATAGCAAGCCGTTTTCCCAAAAATACTCTCTGCCACAAGTTTATTGCGTTACAAATGTCCACTACTTCGATACCTACGTTAACACGGTGCTAACACAACTACACGACTTCACTTTCCACATTAGACTATTTTTTATCTCGAATTAACATTTTTTCGTGATTACCGTTATTCTACAGCAGAAAAAATTCATCAGCTATCTAATTTTTATCAAGTCACTGCTGCACAATGGCAGGGGACACATTTTTCTCTCCCTGATCCCACAAACCCTATCTCTTGGAGCCCCCACTGATCCAACTGAAGGCTCTCACTACCCCTGCTGAGTGATGACCCACGGCAAACCCACCGAATGTCCTTTCTGGGATCCGAGCTGTTTTTCTTCGGCAATATCCCATCGACGGACCACCTGGTCGTCTCCAAACGAAACCAGTCCATTCTGGTTGCACTGGAACTTCACACTGTGCACTGCGCTGCAACAAAAGGAACTGTGCAAGCTATAGCTGAGGCCACCCCTGCCCTAATCCGCTTAGTCCCCTTAATCCCTTCCATTTTTATGCCCATCCGCATACTGCCCTCCCTGTATACCCCTGCTCTAATCCTCACCCGTTATGCCATTGCCCTAATCCTCACCCGTTATGCCTTTGCCCTAATCTACACCCGTTATGCCTTTGCCCTAATCTACTTAATGGGCTTAATCCACTCACCTTTTATGCCCATGATCCCTCCATCCAAACGTCCCCTCCGTTTAGTTTATGCCATGCCATAATCCGCTTAGTCCCGTCATGCTCTTGTGCTAATCCGCGTAGTCTTCCTAATTTTCATTCTTCACCGATACCCGTGTCAATCCCCTCCATTCCTTCTTGACCCTCACTTTAATACCCTTGTCCTAATCCACTTAGTTCCCTTCATCCTCATCCCTCATCCTTACCCATTGGGCCCTTGTCCTAATCCGCTTAGTCCCCTTAATCCTCATCCTTACCCTAATCCGCTTAATCCCTTCAATCGCCTTGATCCTCACCCTTTATGTCCCCGAAATAGTCTCAACTGGCTCTTTGTTTCGGGCAAGAAGAGTCTCACTCGAGCATCCTGGCCCCCCGCTGCGAGCAACTGCCCATCGTGCCGGAACGAGCCCCCCAAGGCGGTCTGTTTGAAGCGAGCGAGCGTGCGGTGAATGTTCAGAGACAGAGGGTCGTAGATTTGCACCTGGAACCACAAAGTCAATTAGCTGAACTAAATTAACTGCATTAGATTAACTTTCAATAATATGCTAATAGGCTTGATCATACTACCTACTAATACCTGTCTATTTGAAACAAAGTGACAAAGCTAAATTTAAAAGAAAGTTTAACCTTTAAAAGAACGTTAAACGGTACGTTAAACTTTAACCTAATACCCCAGTTAGACTCTAGATACTTTGAATGCTATAAAATTGCACAGTGTTACTCAAGTTAGCTTTTTCCTCAGTTAGTATGCAGAATTTCATGAAGTTATACTGAGCTTACGTCTAGTCTGACTATTAAGCGCACGGCACAAACGTAATTTAACAATTCTCATTAATTGACAATTCAACCACAAGTAATCTACAAACCAATTCGATTGCAAAATTGTTCGTTGTACTATGTTAAACAAAACCCTCAAGACCTAAGCTCCAACTCAGCACTACCCACTTGAATAACTCAGCAACAGTACTTTACGGTCTACAACTGTGAAAAACTACGGCTCTGATTGGTTACTTCGAGTCAGGCAGGCTAGAGAAACTTTTTTTTTTTTTACGCCCAAAGGTGTTCGAGCACTTTTTTGCGCACAGATTCACCTCTTCCTTGTGTTGAAGTTATACCAGGCTACGAGTAGTAACTTCAATACAAGAGTATTCCTAAGCTACCGAATGGGGGGAGTTAATATTTAGTTGTTACTTACTAGTAGTATTAGGGGTATTTTAGAATAAGTTTAGGGCGAGATTTGAGACCTGACTTCCGATCCCGCTAACGGGGTTACCGCAAGCGGGGTACAGTCGTGAGTGTCCCATTTTAATATTTTAATAAAATATTTTATTTTGTTGTAGGTAGTAGTTGCTGCTGCTTTAGTCGTTGTAGTGGCAGTAGTTGGAGTAGTTGCTTTTTTTGTAGTGGTAGTAGATGGTAGTAGATGCAGCTGCTTTAGTCGTTGTGGTAGTGGTTGGCGGTATTTTATACGCCTTTAGTCGTCGTTGTGGTAGAAGTTGGTACTTTGGTAGTAGTCAATTATAGCTATTGTATATGGTTGTTACAGTGTTGGATGGTTTGGTGGTATCATTTACATCGCATGAATGTTCGAGCCGATATCCAATTAAAATTGGCACTCCTTCCAAGGCACCTAAAACATAGTCGTGTAGTAGCGGCAGTATCAACAGTCGTAGTAACCTCAGTTGTAACCATTGTAATAGCAGCAGTCGTAGTATGGGTGGTCATTTTGGCAGAAGTAGTAGTAGGTACCAGTGGTTGTCGTAACAGCAGTTGTGGTAGCAGTCTATTGTAGCAGTGGCCGTTGTCGAAGTACCAGTGATTGTTGGCAGCAGTTGTAGTTATCGTAGTCGTTGTAGTAGAGTGTAGCACTAGTCGTTGTAGCAGCATAGTAGTGGTCATTGTCGTTGTAGTAGCAGTAGTAGAAGTAGGTAGTGGTCGTTGTAGCAGCAGTCGTAGGAGTGCGGTCGTTGTAGCAGTAGCAGTCGTAGTAGTAGTACGTAGCAGTGTGGCAGTGGTGGCAGTGGCCGTTGTAGCAGTGGCAGTCGTAGTAGAAGTACGTAGCAATGTGGCAGTGGTAGCAGTGGCCGTTGTAGCAGTAGCAGTGATCGTTGTAGTAGCAGCCGTAGTAGTGGGGGTCGTTTTGGCAGCAGTCGTGGTACCACTGTGCCAGTGGTTGTTGTAGCAGCAGATGTAGTAGTAGCAGTGATCGTTGTTAGCAGATGTGTTGCAGTGGCCGTTGTAGCAGCAGTCGTCGTGGCTGTGGTCGTTGTAGCAGCAATCGTCGTGGCTGTGGTCGTTGTAGTAGCACTAGTATTTGCAGAGGTAGTAGTAGCAGTAGTCGTAGTCGCAGTGGTCACTGTAGCAGCAGTCGTAATAGCAGTGGTTGTTGTAGCAGAAGTCGTAGTAGCTGTGGTCGTTGTAGTAGCGGTCGTAGTAGCAGTGGTCGTCGTAGCAACAGTCGTAGTAGTAGTTGTCGTTGTCGTAGTCGCTAGAGAAACTAAAGATGAGCCAACATTCCAGCTAAGAAAGCTAAAGAAAATGTTGGAAAAGTACTATCAGACTCTGCCCAGGGGTGTGCATTGGGCAGTGTTAGCGAAATTCGTCCAAGGGATTCTCTGGCATTCGCTTTGGAAGTCACACACAACGCAACACGGCTAAAGTGAATGACCAACGATCCAATGCACAAAAGACAATCAGTACTGATCGAGTGGGATTGAAGTTAGAGATTTTGCTTCGGGATTCGGTATCCGGAATCTGCCTCGGGAGCCATGATGCCGGATTTTTTGGCTGGGATTGAGGAAAATATACAATGTTACCTTAGCAGAGCTAGTAGCGGCCAAATAGTGAGGTTGCGTGGGTGAGAAGTCGACACTCGTCACCGCGCCGAATTCAGACACCGTCACGGCGGACTGAAAAAAAGACAATGGATCGCCTCCTAGCCTAGGGGTAAGAACGTGGGACCACTGATCTGAAGGTTGGAAGTTCGATTCCCATCCCAGTTGAACTTTATAACACGGGGGTATTGGGATGTTCAGAAGCACGAACCCCCCCCCCCCAGATGCTTTATTTCGGCAAAGAACGCTACTACAATCTAGCAGACCATCCACGGGGTTACTACACGAAGACCTATCTTAAAAAATTTCAATTTTTTTATTTATAATCAAATAACTTTTCAAATACTGAACATATCTGTCCAAAATACCACTAATTGTTTCCAGTATATATTTTCATCGGAATGACGCTCGGCTGACTTGGAATAGTGCAGAATCTGAGTTGGTTTGAACTGCGTCATGACTTCTGAAACAGATCTAGACTGACGGCAACTCACGAGAGGGATTTTGGTTAGGTAACGCAAAATTTAGACAAGCCCCATCAGAATTAAAGTATCCCTATCAGCACAACCCCAAATCCTTAGTGATCAAAAAAAGGGGGGCTTTGAAACGAAAAAGTAGACCACAAGGCTGTATTGAACATGATACCGCCGGACTAGCTGATGCTCCAAACATACGCAAAATGATGAAGAATAAAAAATTATCACAAATCATATGCAAATTGCAAACCTTTCGAATGTTCACGAGACTTGCATTTTTTCGTGGGTTCAAGTTCCCTAGATGTTGTGACAAGCCACCCCCCACTAATGTACATGTACGGATTTCGCCCCGGCGCGGCCGCGGTCGTGGGTACCGATGGATGTGCATGGTTAGGGAAATTTGAGTACCCGCTGCGGGCTGCGCGGGTCGCTAGATATTTTTCTAGGTGAAACAATTACGTGCTTTCAAATACCCGCGTAGCCTGAAGAGAGTAACCAACCGGAACACCAATTTTCTAATCTCTACCCAACGAACCGCGGATAACCACGAGCCGCGTCCAGCTCAAAGTAAGCGCGACAACTTTCAACTCTCTGCTACATATACTTACAAGAATATGACATAAAATCATCAATAGAAAAGAAAGTAGGAAAAAGAGCTTTACTAACAATATATAATTCATAGATATATATCAACACTGTTATTTTAAAATTTATTCAGACGAACGATAGCACAGCATTAAAACAAACTAACGAGAATGATGGGTGACTTTCGATGAATGAGATCAACAAGATTAGATTAACTGGCATATTTTTAGTGGGGAGGGGCTGGGTCCCCCCCCCCCCAATTTTGAACCCCCTCCCATTTCAGATGGGGTGCCCCCCATAGCCCAAAATTTTTTCCGAAAGGACGTTTTAGCGACTTATGTCGTGTTCGTCGGGTTTTTGGGTCCTTTTTTCTAAATTTAGTACTACTGTAGCTATAATAATGTAAGGAAACGTAACATTTAACGTATATACAGTAACCATTTTTTCGTGTAAAAATAGTGTTTTATCGTGAATTTGATGCCCCCCCCCATTTTGGTCGACGCACCCCCCATCCATGGGGGGGGGGGCTGCCCCCCCCCATAAAATTTTGCCTAAAAATATGCCAGGATTAACTAAATCGGATTAAAATTCATTTAGGGCTCAACCGATTTAGTAAATCTAATCCAGTTTCTAATTCATAGAGCCTAGACACTACACAAAATTTAACATAATATAAACTGACAGCAAAACTGCACAAGATTACATTTGAATTTAACTTAATACTATTAATATTATGTTGGATCAAATATCAACAGCTACACAGATATACAAAAGTAAACAAACAAAAAATCAACCTTTAATTCTGCATACAGCAAGCGAAGGAAAAAACAGCCGTAATGAGAAGCATGAAGCAATAAGGCACAAACATCATATATATAGCTTTAGATTCTGTTGAAGGGAGGGCCTCACCTAAAACTGAATTTAGCAAATTATTGGGATTTATATAATTTTTTCTTAAACCATCTTTCACAGCTATGGCGCGAAGTTCAGCAGTGTTTCTGGTTCAAACATTTTTTATGATTTCAAGTTCTCACAATCACGTTATGATAACGGACATATCGGATGTCTAAATTCTGATTTCATCTTTCTCAGGCATAAAAGACCAATCAGATTGTTTAATATCTACAAATTAATTTAATGTTATTACAGTTAAACAGCATTATAAGGATTTTTATATCATAGCAGTTTCCTTTTGTCTGAGAAGACGTGCAAATATGAGTCAAGAATAACAAACTATTTTTATGTACGACTATTTTTGTACAAGCGACATTTAATAACATCACAGATCACAGTTTTATCTTCAGACAAAATCACAATTGTGAAAAAAATGAAAAATGTGATGTAAAAATGCAAAAAAAAATTTGGATCAATGTTGGTTGTCTATTCCTGAAAAATGATGTATCAAAGTTATATATGAAATAAAAACCCCTAAATTACAGTAATTAGCAGCACAAAATAATAATATGCAACGTAAACAACATATAAGCCAAAAAAGCATCACAGCTAAGTGACAACATATTCAACGTTGAACGTGAATCTTGGACGATATTATAATAATATGTAAATTATACTATAGATTCAAACATACGGTTCCAACCTCAAAAAAATGGCAGATTCCAAAAGAAAACAGCTCGATTAAAAAACTCAAAAAAGTTGCAACTATCACGCTATGCGACTACAATGCTATGGGCAAAAGGATTTTGTCGATAATAAGATTATATGACAAATTTAGTCCAAATTAACAAAACAATCTCAGCAGATCGAAATATGAAGACTGAAGTGAAGTGAAGACACCTTTTTTTCTGATTTACACTCAAGAGTCAATATTCAGTTCATTGCCTGCGCATCGGCCTGAATTCATATTTACAAAAGAACTTTTAGAATGCTATAAAAATTGACAAATAAATAAATAAATTTGCAATAGTAAATTTTACAACAATATGAAAGACAAGAATAATGAACCGTGAATTAGATAAAACACAAAAGAGAATCACAGAGTAGCACCACCGCTACGCAAAAAACAGACACAAAATACTGAAACTGCTATTTTTGATATTTCATCAAAATTATTACACGTCTTTCATGCCAATGTGTGCTGTTTCATGTGATCTTACTGATAGATTAATACATGTATTGTCGTCCTAACAATAACTGTCTCTTTACTCTGATGACTGGTGAGTATTCACAGACAATCAATAACTACATATTGGTACGGGTGAAGGCTAATTGAGTTTGAAAGTCCACCTCATTTGCCCTGTCTAGAGCGGAGCTTGCCACCA
>JASANF010001967.1:0-69296 GCA_030248245.1 Trissonchulus sp. WLG1_4 | reverse complement strand
CGATGTGTGGCAGGTAAGCGAGGTACCTACCCTTCTAGTGTTAATTAACACTAGAAAATTGATCTACCCAGATCAACGTAGGACTTTGAAATTCTGAATATAGTATATACGGCCCCCTCTTGCCGGCATTTAAGGTGGTAGTAACGTTTTCGACAGTTTTGCAGGAGTAACACTTGAGAACTTACGATTAATTTTCAATCAATAATTTATAGTACGCATATTAATTCAGGAAACATAATTTACTAAGAGATAAATGCTTGCTAACATAGCTTGAAACAATCATTTTTTATTTTCACAGAAAATTTTTTTCAGCCAGTTACGACAATTTTTCGTAAATTTTATGTTTAGCTAAGCCAAAGTAGTAGCTAATCAAAACGAAAGAAAAAGTTTATTGAAAAAAGAAAAAAATGACACATGGGCATGTCAAAAGCCTTCAATTTAGATGCCAAAACTTATCCTGCCTCTTTTTACTTTTTGAGATTACGTCACATTTACGTAACATTTCTTTTTGAACTAAAGTGCACTACACAAAAGTCCGCAAAACTTGACAACTACAAGAAGGATTTTGTTCAAAATTTGGGATAAATTGGCATACATATGTGTCTACTTTATACTAAAATTGCAAAAATTTTGTTGTTTAAATTTTGCGTTACATCACTTTCATTCACAGAAATCTGAAAAGATGTACTTCCGTGGATTAAATCTTAAGTCTCGATGTTGCAATCTTTTTATGCGTTATTTGACACGTTTTTTAGGCAATTTCTGATGTGTCAATTTGTTTATTTGTATTAATTTAGCCTATTTCGTGAAAAAAATAGATTCAAAAATTCGAATATTTTTCAAAATTCGAAAAAATTCAAAATTAAAGGTCCGTAACTTCTTTTCTGCATCATATAATATGCACCAAACTTAGCATTAAAATTCACCCTGTTATTGGCTATGTTGGTGTAAAGAATGAAATTGGAGTTACACTGTCAATTTTACAAGCAAAACAAGAAAAATGCAAAAATTCACGAAATTTGACTACTTTGACAGTGTCTGCTGGCTAGCTTGTTACAGATTTAAGCTAGATAATGTGCATAAGTGTAGTTTCAGTCAAGTTCTTTAACGTGAAAAAGACAGCTATTAAATTCATTGACTCAATCAAAAGTAATAGCGCGTTATAAAAACTGTTGAAAACGTAACTACCACCTTAATCAAACACTACATTCAATCGATCACAATCAAACAACACTACTTCAGCAACAAATATGTAGATGTCGTACTTTGTGAGGATTTATTTGTGTGTCTCCTTACTGCTTCTAAGAGCACAAAATAGTGTCCACTATAAGACACCTACTCTTTGACTGAGATGCAATTGTATACTGACGTACTGTAGTCACTGATCACTAACTGCAGTCATCGCATTGACGTCACAGGTCCAATAAAAAGGAAGTTTCTTTTCAATTTAATTAAGTGACTCCGGAATCACGCTCACAGTAGTCATCAGCTAAACTGAATTCATAACGCGGAGTATACATGCACGTACATCTTATACTCATAATTATTTTGTTATATATTTCTTTCTTACATATTTTACGAATTGGCTAGATATTTAGCTAATTACCCTACAGCAATATCTTTCCGTACTTCGGAGTTATATTTTATCTTGAATTAGCAGAATTTTAGATATATTTCCATTGGTTTGTATTTCTGTTCTTTTTTTCATACCACCACAACCTTGTGTTGTGACAAAACTTCTTGCAATTTCTAATTGCGAGATATCTTCCACAACCTCGTGTTGTGATATTTATACTTTTATTCACAACTTCGAGTTGTGTTACTTAGAGTTATAATGAGTGTCTGATTTATACCAGTAAACAATTGCATTTACACTTATTTACGTTATGAAAGCTGAATCTGGGTTACAATTATTTTGGTATTAATAACTACCAATCGACGTTTTCACATAAAATTTTCTTGTGTGGAGTCCTTACAATTTTTACTTTGTTTGCGCATTCTTATTGTTTATGAATAGATTTACTATAGTTTATATTGCCATGTATCACTTCTAGACCGTGATCCTTCTAAGATCGACATACAGAGCACTACATACGTTCTGATTTTCCACTTATTACTATTCAGGATTAGACCCATCTCTTGACCTACCGTCTGTCCCTCCACATCATCCCACTTGGACATTGGCTTTACTTTAGTTCGGCTGGACCCTGGTGTATTGGGTAAATACACACACCTGTCAGGATTATGCAGAGTCGCGAAAGGAACCATGGCTCCAGGGTCTCCGTATCAAGGGAGCAGAATACAAGGCCCAACAGCGCTCATCTGGATTCGACCTCGGCTATCCCTTTTTCGACAGTCGGTAGTTCTGAGAGGGGTCTCGTTAAATGCAACAACACTAGATGCAAATTATGTGTACTAATACAAGAAGGTTCACGTATTGAAGGTATTTACAATAGCGTAGATTACACACTTATTGATAACCCTAACGTAGCTCTTAACTGTGCCTCTAGGAATGTTATTTATCTAATTAAATGTAAGCACTGTCATATTGGATATGTGAGAGAAAAATCACAGACCCTAAAAAGCAGAATTGGACAACATCGTAGATCAATTGATAATCCTAAATACTCAGGGTGCATTCACATATTGGAGCACTTTAGACATAGATGTTGCAGTGAATTTACTGTACAAGTATTGGAACGAACTCCTACCACTAATGACCAACAATTTGACTGAGACTTTAAAATCGTAAAACTCAATATTTTTTATTTTAGTTTATATTTAGAAAAGTACCCCTAAATAAATCACTATCCCAACACTGCTCCACTGATGAGCCGTCAGTGTTTGGGCTAGGTATGGCAGAAGTCGCAATGCACTCTAATCGATAGTATAAGTTAACAATTAATTTTGCACGCTTTACTAACTAACACACCCCGTTTTATAGAAACTTATTTCTCTGTTTGTCTTTTTAACATGGGATGACACTCCTCGAACATCCCATTCACTCCCAGTACATAAAAGGAAAACTACTGGTAATAATAATAATATATACTACGCACACCTACTAAAACAACATGCAGAAAGTGACTGATGACTGTACTAATGCACTATTTCACAGTCACTGACTCTGACTCCGGAGTCACGTAACGAAATTTATTATAGAAATATATGTAAACGTCCAATTCACTAGACCTGTGATGTCTATGCAATGACTGCAGTCAGTGACGCTGTGGCTCGATTAGTGATGCTACCTGCACCATCATAAGTAGTTAATTCTGATCGATACTGTACTTTTGCTATCACATGCTGTAATCTTACAAATAACTTTAGCATGGTAGGTCGTCCATACAGTTCCATATCTGAACACTTGGAAGTAGGGTCCTTGCTGGATTTCAAACTTCCGCTCGTTAACAAAAGTAAGCACCGGGTGCCAGTTGGTGTCAAAAAAATCCTCAAAATATTCCTCAACCACACACGATTCCGATTCGCCCCTGGTAATCGAGGTTGGTGCATCCTTCTTGCGCCATGCATGGTTAACAATCAACAGTAGTTCGACCTCCAAGCGTTTCGGATCAATCTTGATCAAATCGGCAACAAACAGTTCCAAAATTACGGTCACAGGCTTGGTCCCGTCGCATGAACAGTCTGTCTCCGCGAAATCAAACGCTTGCGAAAAAATGGCAACAAAAAATATTAGGGACAATAAACCCATTTTTGTCAGGGCGATGTGTTTTGAATGAAGTTTTGGAGGAAACGTGCACTACAGAAACGAATAAAGAAGATCTAGTTCCGTTAAAAACACTTCTTGTTAGGTTGACGCAATTAAGGTTCCGCCAAATTCACGCTTACGCCTTGGTTCCGATTGTGTATCTGCAGCTGTTTTACTCATTTTTTTACACTTTTTTGGCAAACATATGATTGTTCAAAACATGCTTTTACGTAGGTTGTTTGTCGTGAAGACTTAGTGCGTGAAACACTTATTATACATCACAAATTACAATGTATATAATAAATCTGTGTAAAGCTACATACATGAAAGTAAAAGGCACCACAGGAAATAGATCGCTTTTAAAACTCAATACTTAGCACACGTTGAGAGTTACCCGAAGGAATGCTAATTAGCAATTTGTGGGACCGATGGTCTGCCTCTTTTTTTCCTTGATTAAAGTGGCTTGTTTTTTGCTGAACTGTGTTGGCTCTTTGCCGAAGCTGGTTTTCGCTAACAAAAATGCATACCACGTTCACTGAGATGTCGAAATAATACAAACACTGAATGTTATTTAGTGAAATAAATGTTTCAGTGTGAAATGACAGTGACATTGGGCGTTTTAGGCAATGAAAAACTTGAGTTTGGTTCCTTATGTAAAGAATGACATGTGTAGCACTAGGTCATTTGGCATTTAGCATGGCACCAAGCAAAGGGTTTGGAATTCAATGATAGACTTGTTGTTGGATTTCACGGATTCAGATAAAACACAGTTTGCAGAAAAATGGACATAGTTGTCTCATAAATTAACAAAGCAAGTGGATGAGCGAAGGCGAGCCATTGTTACCAAGTAATGGTCGTTCGCGTATGTTCGCTTACAGAGTTGGAATGGTGAAACTGACGGGCGAGAAAACAAAAAGTGCTCTTTGTAATCTGCTATAAATATATTTTAAAATGCAGTGTGAGCACGTATTGTGTTAACATAAGTATGGGTTATGGCACTGGTTGACGTGCGATAAGTGATTTATACGCATGTTTCTGTAAAATTCCGAGTGCAGGAGCACGAGTGCGCGAAGCGAACGAGTGCACCAAGCACGAGGGTTTCACACATGCGTATCAATTAGTTTTTGCACAACCACCTGTGTGCTATAAGTGACTTGTAAATAGACTTGAGTATAGCGTGCAGTATAAGTAGACTGTACGTTGTTGCGTGCAGGATAAAGTCTGGTTATTGCACTTTACTGTAACACTGAATCGAGTTACAATGTTTGTTACCTTTCAATATGTTTCCATGTAACTGCAAAACTCACCGAGTGAAAATTAACTTCAAACTTTTTCTGGCAAAAACTTAATGAAAAATTTGTGGTTTTACCCGTTTCATTTGAGTATGAATCAAATGCAGCTATTTGCTTCGGCTCTCGTGGATTTTTTTCTGTTCTTTGCGGCAGAATGTTTCACAATGAATTTTGCAGATTGGTGAGAGTGTGGATCAAGTTAGAATAAACAAGTGGGCCCCCAAAAGGGGTAAATTCCGATATAGTGGCGTAAAATTATCAGTGAGTTACTTGTCAAACACAAATAATGCAACTTAATGCTATCGTGAATCGTGGTCAATAATTTCTCTCCACGCAGACTCTTTAAATAGTCTGTCCATAACTTATCTGAATTTTTTTTTTTACGTTTTGACCCATTATTGTGGGTGTATTGAAGTGAGTGTGTGGCATATGTGTCTTGCTTCTCTTGTGGTATGTGTGTATCTGCTTTAATTTTTGATGAATACATATATACTATATACATGCTTTCTGTTGATACTTTAAACTTATTATTTAAGAATATATAACTTAATTTTTTTCTATACTTTAAAATTACAATTTTATATGCTAAAACAAAACACACACACACACACACACCTACTCTATCTACATTTAAAATACAATTAAAATAAAATTGAGAATATTGTTAACCCGTGGACTACCTTAAACTAAGTTACATAAAACATTCTATAATCGTATGTTATACGTTTAAATTTTCATTACGAATTTAAAAATGTAATTATGCATAAATAAACTTCATCTTTTTTCCATTGTAAATAAACGCCCTTCAGCTATCTAGCCTTATTTAACACTTTATAAATTTAAAAATAAACTACTAATGTTGTCAAAGATCATGCACATGATCTTTGACAACATTCATAGCTTTATTTTTTAAATTTATAAAGTGTTCAAATAAGGCCTAACTACTAAGGGCGTCTTGATTTACAATGGAAAACCAAGACTACCCATTTATATCATACCATTAGCATTTTTAAACTTCTAATGACAAATTCTAAACGTATAACATACGAATCCTATAGAATTTCTCTGAGTGCTGACACTTAGTCTCTGAAGGTCAGTCCACGGGCTTAACATAAATATTCTCCAACTGTCTTTATGCATTTCACACTCTGTATTTGTAAACTTGAATACATATTGTGTGTGTGTGTGTGTGTGTGTGTGGTGTGAGCAGTAGGTATGTTAACAATCTGTGAGACTTTGTAAACTGTATGAGACAAAAAATTCAAGTCTGATCACTATTCTTTAGTAGAATATGCAAATGAAGTTTGCAAAGTCTATCAACAGCAAAGCCATGTATATACGTATATATGTATTGGCATCAAACAATTAAACGCAGACTACCACACATACCAACACAGCAGCAAGCACAGACACATATGGCGCACACACTCACGTTCACATACACCCGCACAATCACATGGGTCAAAACGTACACAAACGCACACACAAAACCTTCCAAGATACACGTTATGAACCGACAGACTCATTCTAAAGAAGCCTGCTGCGCTGTGGCGCAGCAAGAAAAATTATTGACCACGATTCACGATAGCATTAAGTTGCATTATTTGTGTTTGACAAGTAACTCACTGATAATTTTACGCCACTATATCGGAATTTACCCCTTTTGGGGGCCCACTTGTTTATTCTAACTTGACCCACACTCTCACCAATCTGCAAAATTCATTGTGAAACATTCTGCCGCAAAGAACAGAAAAAAATCCACGAGAGCCGAAGCAAATAGCTGCATTTGATTCATACTCAAATGAAACGGGTAAAACCACAAAGTTTTCATTAAGTTTTTGCCAGAAAAAGTTTGAAGTTAATTTTCACTCGGTGAGTTTTGCAGTTACATGGAAACATATTGAAAGGTAACAAACATTTAACTCATTCAGTGTTACAGTAAAGTGCAATAACCAGACTTTATCCTCACGCAACAACGTACAGTCTACTTATACTCACGCTATACTCAAGTCTATTTACAATCACTATAGCACACAGTGTTGTGCAAAAACTAATTGATACGCATGTGTGAAACCCTCGCTTGTCACTCGTTCGCTTCCGCACTCTGCTCCTGCACTCGAATTTTACAGAAACATGCGTATAAATCACTTATCGCACGCAACCATGCCATAACCCATACTTATGTTAACACAATACTGCTCACACTGCATTTTAAAATATATTTATACAGATTACAAAGACACTTTTTTTTTCTCGCCCTCATTTCACCATTCCAACTCTTAAGCGAACATACGCAACGACCATTACTTTAAAATGCTCGCCTTCGCTCATCCACTTGCTTTGTTAATTTATGAGACAACTATTCCATTTTTCTCAAACTTGTTTTATCTGAATCCTGAAATCCAACAACAATCTATCATTGAATTCCAAACCCTTTGCTTTGCCATGCTAAATGCCAAATGACCTATGCTACACATTCATTCTTTACATAAGAACCAAACTAATTTTTCATTGCCTAAAACCCCAATTCACTGTCATTTCACACTGAAACATTTATTTCACTAAATAACATTCATTTTTATTATTTCACATCTCAGTGAACTGGTATGCATTTTTGTTAGCGAAAACCAGCTTCGGCAAAGAGCCAACGCATTCAGCAAAAAACAACCACTTTAATCAAGGAAAAAAAGAGCAGACCATCGGTCCCACAAATTCTAAGGAACAGCAATCTCCAAATCCCACCAACGTTTGACTTTTCAATTAAAAAATTATTAGAAAGGGTTAAACTATTTCCACCAATCTCAACCTTTAAATAACATACTACTACTATTAATAATAATTTTCTATAAAATTTCAAAAATTTCTCAATATTATAATAACATAAGAAAACTAACACATCCACATAACTATACCACCATACTAAATTTCAATTTTTATTACCTAATTTCACAAAAACCTTTAAAATTTAAAACATTTAAACATCACATCCAAATCATCATCTCAAATTTTTAACCAATTTAACAAGTTTTTTAAATAAACTACGAAAATTCAATTACTACTGCTATATTATTAGATTTTACTTTCTCTTACTTTATTACTCAATATTTAAAATTTTTAAATTTTATACAAAATATTATTAACATATATATAACTCTTATTTACACATTAACCATCGTGGACCCATATTTAACCCTTTCCTCATTTTCCAATTACAAATCCAAACTTCTGATTCCCCACAGACTCTCCTCTCCCATAAACTTTTGCAGACTCACCCTGCCACTCCCTCGCCACCGGCTCGCTTGACTCGATACCTAAAAATTCTCTAACTGTTCTGCGAAACATAAACTTGACATTTCAATATATGAGCCATTTAATTTTCTCTGAAGCAACATTATGAATGAAAGGGTCAAGACAATTTTTTTGCAGCTGCAGAAACACTAATTCATCATTTTTAAAACTCAGCTAAGACAACTTTCAAATACCTTTAACTTATCTTCGAGACTATTAGCTGTAGACCCAGTCTTGATTTTCTTGCATTTTTGCATGCGCAAAAATCACCATTTTTTGTAACGATGTCTTAGCTAGGCAATTTTAAACTCTGACTGCGTTTATTGTGACTGCCTTTATGCGTTCCACTGACGGCTGCGTTCACCGTTTAGAAATTCACTGTCCACAAAGATTTATTATAAAGTTCACCTTTAGAATATTGAATTTTCAGAACGTTCACATTTAGAAAAATAATTTTCTAAACGTTCACCGTTTAAAAATTGAATTTTCTAAACTGTGACCAAGACCAAGTCTGTCCGTTATGATTTTTTGCAGCGCATTTTGGTGTGTTTTTTTTATTGGGCTTTGCTTGTTAGGTTTTCTAACAAAGAAATTCCATTAATTCGTTGTAAAAATTAAGGTCTATCGATCCAATTTTATTCTCCAAACCTCCTAGTCTCCTACCATTACTGTTTGCGCTGACACTAACTCTTGGTAAGCTTGCCTCATAGTTTGTGCAAAAATTGACGCATTTTGATGCTCGAAATAGTCTGTTACTCAACAGTTTATTAGCATTATAAGGGTTCTGCTTGACCCTAAACTAACACATTTTGGCTAAATACACTACACGGCTGAACACCAAACTTGGGATGCTGTTCAGTTCAGTGCTGTGCTTGTTAGGGCAGATCACTGTTAGAGCAGGTGCTGCTTCAGGTTCAGTTCAGTGCTGTGCTTGTTAGGGCAGATCACTGTTAGAGCAGGTGCTGCTTCAGGTTCAGTTCAGTGCTGTGCTTGTTAGGGCAGATCACTGTTAGAGCAGGTGCTGCTTCAGGTTCAGTTCAGTGCTGTGCTTGTTAGGGCAGATCACTGTTAGAGCAGGTGCTGCTTCAGGTTCAGTTCAGTGCTGTGCTTGTTAGGGCAGATCACTGTTAGAGCAGGTGCTGCTTCAGGTTCAGTTCAGTGCTGTGCTTGTTAGGGCAGATCACTGTTAGAGCAGGTGCTGCTTCAGGTTCAGTTCAGTGCTGTGCTTGTTAGGGCAGATCACTGTTAGAGCAGGTGCTGCTTCAGGTTCAGTTCAGTGCTGTGCTTGTTAGGGCAGATCACTGTTAGAGCAGGTGCTGCTTCAGGTTCAGTTCAGTGCTGTGCTTGTTAGGGCAGATCACTGTTAGAGCAGGTGCTGCTTCAGGTTCAGTTCAGTGCTGTGCTTGTTAGGGCAGATCACTGTTAGAGCAGGTGCTGCTTCAGGTTCAGTTCAGTGCTGTGCTTGTTAGGGCAGATCACTGTTAGAGCAGGTGCTGCTTCAGGTTCAGTTCAGTGCTGTGCTTGTTAGGGCAGATCACTGTTAGAGCAGGTGCTGCTTCAGGTTCAGTTCAGTGCTGTGCTTGTTAGGGCAGATCACTGTTAGAGCAGGTGCTGCTTCAGGTTCAGTTCAGTGCTGT
The DNA here is from genome assembly GCA_030248245.1 of Trissonchulus sp. WLG1_4. Lineage (NCBI taxonomy): Eukaryota > Metazoa > Nematoda > Enoplea > Enoplida > Ironidae > Trissonchulus > Trissonchulus sp. WLG1_4. The sequence goes on along the minus strand of JASANF010001967.1, from coordinate 59,370 downwards.
GCTTGTTAGGGCAGATCACTGTTAGAGCAGGTGCTGCTTCAGGTTCAGTTCAGTGCTGTGCTTGTTAGGGCAGATCACTGTTAGAGCAGGTGCTGCTTCAGGTTCAGTTCAGTGCTGTGCTTGTTAGGGCAGATCACTGTTAGAGCAGGTGCTGCTTCAGGTTCAGTTCAGTGCTGTGCTTGTTAGGGCAGATCACTGTTAGAGCAGGTGCTGCTTCAGGTTCAGTTCAGTGCTGTGCTTGTTAGGGCAGATCACTGTTAGAGCAGGTGCTGCTTCAGGTTCAGTTCAGTGCTGTGCTTGTTAGGGCAGATCACTGTTAGAGCAGGTGCTGCTTCAGGTTCAGTTCAGTGCTGTGCTTGTTAGGGCAGATCACTGTTAGAGCAGGTGCTGCTTCAGGTTCAGTTCAGTGCTGTGCTTGTTAGGGCAGATCACTGTTAGAGCAGGTGCTGCTTCAGGTTCAGTTCAGTGCTGTGCTTGTTAGGGCAGATCACTGTTAGAGCAGGTGCTGCTTCAGGTTCAGTTCAGTGCTGTGCTTGTTAGGGCAGATCACTGTTAGAGCAGGTGCTGCTTCAGGTTCAGTTCAGTGCTGTGCTTGTTAGGGCAGATCACTGTTAGAGCAGGTGCTGCTTCAGGTTCAGTTCAGTGCTGTGCTTGTTAGGGCAGATCACTGTTAGAGCAGGTGCTGCTTCAGGTTCAGTTCAGTGCTGTGCTTGTTAGGGCAGATCACTGTTAGAGCAGGTGCTGCTTCAGGTTCAGTTCAGTGCTGTGCTTGTTAGGGCAGATCACTGTTAGAGCAGGTGCTGCTTCAGGTTCAGTTCAGTGCTGTGCTTGTTAGGGCAGATCACTGTTAGAGCAGGTGCTGCTTCAGGTTCAGTTCAGTGCTGTGCTTGTTAGGGCAGATCACTGTTAGAGCAGGTGCTGCTTCAGGTTCAGTTCAGTGCTGTGCTTGTTAGGGCAGATCACTGTTAGAGCAGGTGCTGCTTCAGGTTCAGTTCAGTGCTGTGCTTGTTAGGGCAGATCACTGTTAGAGCAGGTGCTGCTTCAGGTTCAGTTCAGTGCTGTGCTTGTTAGGGCAGATCACTGTTAGAGCAGGTGCTGCTTCAGGTTCAGTTCAGTGCTGTGCTTGTTAGGGCAGATCACTGTTAGAGCAGGTGCTGCTTCAGGTTCAGTTCAGTGCTGTGCTTGTTAGGGCAGATCACTGTTAGAGCAGGTGCTGCTTCAGGTTCAGTTCAGTGCTGTGCTTGTTAGGGCAGATCACTGTTAGAGCAGGTGCTGCTTCAGGTTCAGTTCAGTGCTGTGCTTGTTAGGGCAGATCACTGTTAGAGCAGGTGCTGCTTCAGGTTCAGTTCAGTGCTGTGCTTGTTAGGGCAGATCACTGTTAGAGCAGGTGCTGCTTCAGGTTCAGTTCAGTGCTGTGCTTGTTAGGGCAGATCACTGTTAGAGCAGGTGCTGCTTCAGGTTCAGTTCAGTGCTGTGCTTGTTAGGGCAGATCACTGTTAGAGCAGGTGCTGCTTCAGGTTCAGTTCAGTGCTGTGCTTGTTAGGGCAGATCACTGTTAGAGCAGGTGCTGCTTCAGGTTCAGTTCAGTGCATTTATCTTGTTCCTGAGAGCTGAGGGTTCTCTACTGAGTGCATTCGTTCTTTTTTCCACTTTCCAGTGGATTCCTGCCAAGCTAGGTCAATCTTCTCTGTTCGTGCGTCGTGCACTCGTCCATGTTCTGGCTTACCACAAAGAACTTAACGACTACTGGTCATCAAAAACAGTAAAACAATTTGCATATTATAGTATCAAAGCTCCACCTACTGTAAATTTATTGGCTGCGTATTTATGTACGTAAACTGCATGACAATTGATTGGCGTAAAATTCAAAACTGATTTACATACGAACTGGATTGGTTGGCCATTCTGCAAGTCGTCTGTCAATTTTCAGACATCCAGAGGGGGCATTGTCGGAAATATTTAAATGTGCGAAAAAAATAATAGTACGTATTGGAAAAAATTGAAATTAAAAATGAGTTTTAAGATATTTTAGTTATTGATGAAATTATGGCATTTTGTTTTACTTTCAGCCTACGTTTTTACGCGGCGGCGTCAGCCGCCGGTATATACTATACTACAATGGCTCCGTTTAGCACGTATCTTCGGCTGCTGTGCATAATTGCACTTGAAATGTTGGTAGGTGCTAAAATTGCATTGTACGTGTGTGCGTGTTTGTTCTTGATGTGTGTTAATCATAGATGGCTGCATGTAAATTTTCGTTGTATACGTGCGCACAGTATACACAAGAGCATACTGATCCGACAGACACAAAGCATTATAGCACACAGGTAATCGCACAAGTGCTGGAAATTTTTGTAGGTATGCAGTTACACTAATATGACAAAACCTGTCACAACAATGTTTCCGAAATTGTTTATCAGCACGTCAGAACCTAAAAATTTTGAAGGCGAGAAACCATTAGAAAACCAATGAGGTGACAAGACTGTCACGAAATCCGTTTTCTAACAGAATTCGCAATAGGTCTTGGCGTCGGTGGGGTCAAGTCGGGTTGATTTTTTCTCAGCCGCGGATTGTGTGGGTTCGATAAGGTCAAAAAATATGGGTATGCATTCTAGATTTTGACAATAAATTTTGCTATTTTCACCATGCTCCGAAGCTAATGGACTGGTGACATAATGACTGCAAGTTTGTAAACCATGTCTTAGTTGCCCAGAGCCCAGCAGCTGCACGCAATATCTCTGAGCGGGAAATGTAAATTTCACGCTACTCTACGTTAGTTACGCTACGTTAGTGTCACACATGAATATCTCGTGTTACGAGTTATTCACGTGTGACACTAACCTCAAGTAGCTGAAATGCCTTTCTATACAGAAAGGAACATTTACCTGTGGTTCGGCAAACTCAGCAGTATAGCCATACTGGATGGGTACCCGCCTAGTGCGGAAAAAGGGTGCCGTGCGGTGGATTGCTCCCCAGGAGCCATCCCTTTTAGTTGTTACTATAGCTGTTGCCCTGTTGGTGTGACACCGTGGATTAGTGAGAATGAAGCTAGGATCGATATATATATATATATATATATATATATATATATATATATATATATATATATATATATATATATATATATATATATATATATATATATATATATATATATATATATATATATATATATATATATATATATATATATATATATATATATATATATAGTGTTGGCAAGAGTACATAATAGTGTCTCACTCTTTATAGAAGAAGAGTGGGACACTCACCTTTCTGCCTGTGTTATAGCGCAGGCAGATGCGCTCGTCATTTCCAGCCCACATGTTGCCGTTTTATGCAACATGTGGGTAGCCAATCAGAAGCGACCTTTGCTTCTGATTGGCTGGATGCCTGTGCACGTGCTCCAATCAGCACGTCGGCGGCCTCACGTGCTCCAGTCAGCACACTGGCCGCCATTACAGCCATTTCATTGTTAAATTTTGCCAATGATCGGTCGGGTTGGGGTTTTTTTGTTTTTTTTGTTCCGAATCGTATTTTGCTTACATTTTATCCCCGTTTTTAGGAATTATTGCTAGTATGTGCTGAATATGTTGTTAACTGGTAAGTTAAATGTGTTTTGACAGTTTTGAGGCAATAGCACGTGAGGCCGCCTGCGTGCTGATTGGAGGACGTGCACAGGCGTCCAGCCGATCAGAAGCAAAGGTCGCTTCTGATTGGCTACCCACATGTTGCATAAAACGGCAACATGTTGGCTTTAAATGACGAGCGCATCTGCCTGCGCTATAACACAGGCAGAAAGGAGAGTGTCTCACTCTTCTTCTATAAAGAGTGAGACACTATTATGTACTCTTGGTGTCTCTTGCTGGTTGCTTTTTTTTGCTGTGGTTGGTTCGTTTGGTTTGTTTGTCGTGTTCTTTGTTCTTCTTTTTTTTGCTTCTCGTTGTGTTCTTCTATCGAGTTTTATATAAATAATTTATATTTTCTTTTATTTTATATTATTTTCTATACATGTATAGCTGGTCGTGGGTCGGCTTGCTTATTTCGGGTGGTTGGGTCGAATTTCCCGTTGTGACTATTTTCCCCATTAATATTGTGTTTTATTTAATTGTGGTTAGAAAGGCATCGATTTCTGAGCTGATTTTTAACTTCAATTTGTGTGGTTGGTTCGTTTGGTTTGTTTGTGTTTTTTTTGTTTTCTTTTTTTTTGTTCTTTTTTTTCTTGTTCTTTTGTTTTTTTGCTGTGACGTCCTGGTTCGTTTCGGTTTGTTTGTCCGTTTTTTTGCTTCCTTCTTTTTTCTTGCTTCTCCGTTGTGTTCTTCCTTCGGTTCTTCATATCGAAAAACAGACAAAACAAAAAAAATTTACAGTGCAGAATAACATTTACATCTAAAGGTGTTGATTTAAAGATTTTAGTGCCGCGTTTTATATTCGAAGAATATCCTCAGCGGTCTACGCATGTTGTAATGTACGATAGCAATTGAAAATTAGTTAACCTTACTCCAAAACGTGCTTGTTAATTTTAGATAAATTTGGCAGTAAAAATTAAAAACTTTACATCTCGGCCTGATAAAAGGCCATAGTATAACTAGCTCCACGAGAGTGAGTGGTGGCTTGGACCTTTTTCGGGTCGGGTCGGGTAGAAATTTCACCCGTTGTGACCTATTTTCAACCCGCGTTTAAAATATTGTGTTTTATGTGTAAACGCGGTTTTTACAATAAATCCCATTTTGGATTTTACTATTATTTTCAACTTAACTTGAAAGCAAGATGCACCACGAAACATGTCTACAGTTTCTACATGTCGTGTAAAGGTGTTGATTTAAAGATTTTCGTGCCGCGTTTTATATTCGAAGAATATCCTCAGCGGTCTACGCATGCGCAACGTAAACTAGGTATCGGAATTAGTTACCTTATTCCAAAACGTGCTTGTTAATTTTAGGTCCCTATTGGCAAAATAAAAGAGGCCCTATATTAGGCCTATGATGAGCATAGGCTCTGTGGTGGCTTATCCACGAGAAGTCGAGTCGGGTCGGCTTGGACCTTATTTCGGGTCGGGTCGGGTCGAAAAATTTCAACCCGTTGTGAACCCTATTTTCAAACCCGCAGTTTAAAATATTGTGTTTTATGTGTAAACGCGGTTTTTACAATCAATCCATTGGATTTTAACTTATTATTTTCAACTTAACTTGAAAGCAAGATGCAACCACGAAAACATGTTGCAGTTTAACATGTCGTGTAAAGGTGTTGATTTAAAGATTTTAGTGCCGCGTTTTATATTCGAAGAATATCCTCAGCGGTCTACGCATGTCGCAACGTAAACTAGGTATCGAAAATTAGTTAACCTTACTCCAAAACGTGCTTGTTAATTTTAGGTCCCTATTGGCAGAATAAAAAGAGGCCCTATATTAGGCCTATGATGAGCATAGGCTCTGTGGTGGCTCGTAGCACCAAGCATGTACTCGTGGTGTGGCTCGTCTCGCATGTACTCGTGGGCGCGACGATGATCATATCCGCCTCAGTCTGGTGCAGAAATGAGCTCGCAGCAGGTTTTTCGTCTAATATAGGCCTATTCCTGAGGGTGAATTCGCTCCGTGGCGACGCCATGGCGTACGCCATGGCGCATTGCATGCGTCATGGCGTACGCCATGGCGCATGAGCGGGCGCATGAGCGGGCGCAGAGCGGGCGCAGAGCGGGCGCATGAGCGGGCGCAACGCACACATGTCTACTGCATTGTCATGCAGCAGGCAGAAAGCGTAAAAATATTGCGCCCGCTCATGCGCCCGCTCGTGTGTCCGTCATGCGCCCTCGTGCGAGAGGGCCTATATGACGATGATCCCAAATATTCCGCCTCCAGGCGGAATAAAAATGAGCTCGCAGCAGGTTTTTCGTCTAATATAGGCCTATTCACATGAGGGCGCATTTTGCTCCGTGGCGCACGCCATGGCGTACGCCATGGCGCATTGCATGGCGTACGCCATGGCGTACGCCATGGCGCATGAGCGGGCGCATGAGCGGGCGCACGAGCGGGCGCACGAGCGGGCGCATGAGCGGGCGCACACGCACACATGTCTACTGCATTGTCGGAAATAATGCAGCAGGCATAGAAAATAGAATGTGAAAACAGATTGCGCCCGCTCATGCGCCCGCTCGTGCGTCCGCTCATGCGCCCTCGTGTGAATAGGCCTATATGACAAAAAAAATCCCAAATATTCCGCCTCCAGGCGGAATAAAATGAGCTCGCAGCAGGTTTTTCGTCTAATCTGGGCCTATTCCATGAGGGCGCATTTTGCTCCGTGGCGCACGCCATGGCGTCGCCGTGGCGCATTGCATGGCGTCGCCATGGCGTCGCCATGGCGCATGAGCGGGCGCATGAGCGGGCGCACGAGCGGGGCGCACGAGCGGGCGCATGAGCGGGCGCACACGCCACATGTCTCTTGCGTGGGAGTAATCCGGCCGGCATCGGAGAATGGCAAAACACAAAACAGATTGCGCCCGCTCTGCGCCCGCTCGTGCGTCCGCTCTGCGCCCCTATAATGTAAATGGCCTATATGACAAACTACTGTAAAATTCTTTCTGTTTTGCTTCTGAGACTGTTGTTGTTTGTTGCTAAGCAAACTTGTTTGTTGTAGTTGCGCCGCTACTACCAACATTTTTTTTTTTTTACAATACAGTGGACGCAACAGCAATAGTCGACTGCATGCACTATGTGGACGCAACAGCATGCGACTACATGCACCAAACCGTGCTCGTTGGAGGTGAGGTTTTATTTTGAAGCTTAGAGGAGAGGCATCGATTTTTGGCGTAAGTTCAAGACAGCCAAAACACGAGACAGTAATTATATACTGTATATAGACCAAATTACAGTAACAAAACAAGTAAGAGCTAGAACAGATCGTAGCTGTGCTCTTAGTTGGCTACACTATTTTTAACACTCCCACTTAGCCACTAAGGTCACAGATACCAATCATATAACGCATTGCAATAAATTTTTGTTTCGGCAGTGCTTTAGTGAAAATGTCTGCTTGCATTTCAGAACTTGGGCAAAAAATGACTTTCATCTTTCTCAACTGAACTTGTTCACGGATGAAATGGTGCTTTATGTCAACATGTTTTGTGCGTGCATGTGACACCGAATTTTTTAGCATTGCTATGCAACTCTGATTATCTTCGTAGATTGTAGTCGGTTGATTTTGTTCAAAGCCCAACTCGTAAAGTAGTGATCTCAGCCACATCAGCTCTTTGGCGGCGGTGCTCAGCGAAACGTATTCAGCTTCAGCAGTTGATAGAGAAACTGTAGCTTGTTTCTTACTAAGCCAGCTGACGGGTCCATTTGCAATCTTAAAAACGAATCCTGACGTAGATTTTCGGTCTTGCGCATCGCCCGCCCAGTCAGCGTCTGAATACCCAACTAACTCGATATCTTTGGCAGAAGCAGAGTAGCAAATACCATGATTTAGAGTGCCTCTGAGATAACGAAATATGCGCTTCACTGCCGCCCAGTGATTCGTTCCTGGGTTTGCACTAAACTGACTGACAACTCCCACTGCAGCAGCTATGTCTGGTCTGGTAGCTACAGCGGCATAAAGTAGCCCTCCCACTGCGGCTTGGTATGACTCTTGATTTAGACTTGTCTTGTTATCATTATTTTTAGCCAACTTGAGACCAGGTTCTTGCGGAGTCGGTGCAGGGTTGGCGTCTTGCATTTGAAATTTTTCGAGTAACTTTTTCACATATCTTTCTTGGCTTAGACACATAGTCCTTTTCTTTTTGTTGTAGTCAATCTTGACACCGAGTAGAAAGTGTACCGCACCCAGATCTTTCATCTTAAACGAGCTTTTCAGGATATTTTTAGTTTCACTCAGCATTTGTGAACTGTTACTTGCCAGCAGCAAATCATCTACATATAATGTTATTATCGTAACGGACGCTCCCACTACTTTGACATAAACGCACGGATCAGAAACAGTTTTTCTGTACCCGTGTTCACAGAGATGTTCGTCAATTCGAATGTTCCAGCACCGTGATGCCTGTTTTAATCCATATATACTGCGTTGCAATCTACACACCCAGTTTTTTTTGTTTTGATCGACAAAACCATCAGGTTGCACCATATAAATTTCTTCGTTCAAGAGACCGTAAAGAAAAGCAGTTGTGACATCCATTTGGTGGATTTCCATTTCAAGCTGCACTGCGATGGCCAACACAACACGAACTGAGCTGAATCTGACAACTGGTGAGAACGTTTCGTCATAGTCTATGCCGTAAGTTTGAGAGTAGCCTTTCGCAACTAATCGAGCTTTAAATCTTTCCACCGATCCATCCGCTCGGTACTTTACTCGAAATATCCATTTATTTCCGATTGGTTTACGTCCTTCAGGCAGTTGTACCAGGACCCACGTGTTGTTTTCCATAAGTGACTGTATTTCACTCTCTGCCGCCGCCCTCCATTCTTTCGCAAAATCGCTTTCTAATGCTTCTGCGATCGTGAGAGGTTCCTGTATTTCTGCTGCTAAATTAGCATGGTGAAATTCAGTTTCGGCAATTTGCCCTTTTTGAACCTTCCACCATTCACTAGGAGGCTTCTTAACTCTGGTAGAGCGTCGAACGGGTTCAGTTGAATGTTGATTTTGATCAGATGCGTTCTTGTTCGATTCATCACCTTTGCCAGTTTGCACCGGTTCTTTTCCATGTTGTGGTATTTCTTCGTCATCTTCTACAAATATCACGTTTGTATCACTTTTTGTGTCAAATTTAGCTTCGTGAAAAATAACATCTCGGCTACAAAACACTTTTCTTGATTGCAAATTATATAGTCGATATCCTTTAGATCGTTCTGAATATCCTAAAAATCTGCATTGTACAGCTTTTGCATCAAACTTTTGCCGTGAGTCTTTGACAACATGTGCATATGCAATGCAACCAAAAACTTTTAAGTGGGCGAGACTAGGTTTAGTACCCATAAAAATTTTGAATGGTAACTGCATTCCAAGTGAAACGGTAGGACTGCGATTGCGCAAATAAGCAGCAGTCGCAATTGCTTCAGCCCAGAAACTGTTTGGTAAACCAGCGTGGCTGAGCATACTTCTAGCAGTTTCGACTAAAGTTCGATTCATCCTTTCGGCCACGCCATTTTGCTGTGGGCTATTGGGTACCGTAAGCTGTCTCTTAATTCCTTTTTCAGCGCAGAATTTTTCAAACTCTTTCGAACAGTATTCTCCCCCACAGTCTGTTCGTAAAACTTTAATATTTGCATTTTTATAGTTCGTTGTAGCAGCTTCGAACTCTTTGAATTTGCTCAGAACCTCGCTTTTGTTTTTTAGGAAATATACAGTAACCCAGCGAGACTTATCATCTATGAATGTAACAAAATATTTTGCACCACCAATAGATTGAGTTCTCATAGGGCCACAAACATCACTATGAATTAGTTCCAACAGCTTCCTTGCCCTAACTTTGCTCTGCTTGGGAAACGGCATCCGTTGCATCTTACCCTGAACACAACCTTCACAAAAACTCAACTTAGTTGCTCTTTTTAGTGTCACACCCTTAGCTAGCTCTTTTTGAACTAACAGTTTCAGGCTTTGCTCACCAATATGTCCCAGACGCTGATGCCACAAATCAGGCTTTTTGAGACTGCAAGCCGCCCCTGCGGTGACTGTATCAGCGAGTTGGACTGGTATGCAGTGTAGCTTGTAAAGTCTGCCGTCAACGCTTGCGACCCCGAGCAGCTTTCCTTTTTCGTAGATATAGGCTTTATCATTTGAGAACTTGACTTTCTTTCCTTTCTTAGCAACTGCTCGAACAGAAAATAAGGGGTGTGGGGGGGTGTTTTTGGCTGTTCATTGTTATCTTCGGAACGTAATAGACAGACTTGAACACCATTGGCCGATTGCCCGAACTAAGCGTCATGATCATGTGAATGTCCCCTTTGCCCTCAGCTTCCACCAGACGGCCGTCTCCGAGCTTGACCGGCTCTGGGTGTTCTAACTTTTCGTAGTTGTGCATCCAGTTCTTACGGTAAGACATGTGCTGAGATGCACCCGAATCAACCAACCATGTATCCTTTGCACCAGTGTCCGCTGCTAACGCTGTGGCGACTTGTGTTGCTACAAAAACATCTTCTCCACTTGACTCCTCGCCAGTGGAGTCACGCGGTGGACTAGTATCCAAAGTATTTGCAGCACTTGCTCTTTGTGGTTTCTGTCGGCGGTACTCCACACGGCTTTTACCACCCAGTCCAAATGTCCCTTTTGACCTAGACTTTTTGCACTCGTAGGAAAAATGACCAGGAATGCCACAAGCATAGCAGTTACCCTTTTTGTATGTCTTTGGTGGTCTCTTGGTCGCTGCAAGCGCTTTGACACTGCCATCTGCCGGAGAAATTGATTCTTTTCTCTTAGAGTCTTCATGGAGTAGTCGAGCTTGCACAAACTCCATGGTTAGGTCATCTGCCCTTGATTCCAAAGCTGTAATCAAATAACTATAGGAATCGGGCAGGCTTGCTAATAGGGTGGTCACCAGATCGTCCTCTGACAAAGCAGCGTCAATTGCCGATAGTTGATCGGCCAAATCCTTAACTTTATTGATATGATCAATCATGCAGTCCCCTTCCTCCATGGTTAGCCGAAAAAGTTTTTTTCGTAAAAACAGTTTGTTCGCTAGACTTCGTCTTTCATAGTGGTTTTTCAGACTTAGCCAGGCTTCCATAGCAGTACTTGCAGACTTGACCAAGAAGATTTGACTGTCATCCAAGCCCAAAACAATCGTTGCCAAAGCCTTATTGGCCCGTTTCTGATACTCTCGAAAAGCAGCAGAATGTCCCTCTTCAGGGCGTACCTCAGTCCCTTCAACAAATCCCCATAAGTCCCGTTCAATCAGAACCATGCGCATTTTGAACTTCCAAGTGGGATAGTTCACTCCGTTGAATTTGTCGATTGTCAGGTGACTTTTGGAGGATTGATTCGCCATTAGTAGAATCTAGTATCTATGGATACTCTGTAATGGACAAATCCAGAGCAGGAAATCAAAGGCCGAAGACTGGGCCCATAACCTGTTAATTGAGGTAGAAAGGCATCGATTTTTGAGCTGATAAGTTCAAGACAGCCAAAACACGAGACAGTAATTATATACTGTATATAGACCAAATTACAGTAACAAAACAAGTAAGAGCTAGAACAGATCGTAGCTGTGCTCTTAGTTGGCTACACTATTTTTAACACTATGCAGTACAATAAATATACCTCCATAATACATATTAATCATAGATTAAACACGTCCGTTACATGACACTTTTGATGACCGTTTTTTGGAAGCACAAAAAGCAGCCACTTCGTTACTAAGAGCCTTTACAGTATTAAAGGTTTAATTATAATCGGACTAAGCTGTTTTTAAAAACAGTGCTGAAAAATGCCATTCCAAAACCAGCGGATTAAACGGACTCAACTTTTAGCGCGCTGCTTTTTAATCGGACTAAACGGACTTAACTATGCACGCTAATGTTAAGCGTGTATGCTAAATCCGTTTAGTCCAGTGATAGTTTTGGAATGGGGTCAGACTAAAATTAAGCCGCTGACTTATTTTAACTAGTTTAGTCCGTTTAACCCGATTTGCCATTTCAAAACCTTGGACAAAAATAAGTCCAGTCCGTTTAATCCGGTAAAGGAATTGGTGCCCTGTGGCGTAACAGGAATAAGAAACTTAGAAAATCATTAGCATATACAAACATGATTCCTAGGGCCAATTCCTAAACTGGACTTAACGGATTTATTTTAATCGGACTTAACGAGTGGATTTAACAAGCTGCAAAATCCAATTCCTAAAATACCGGACTTAACGGATTTAACTTGTTACCCTGCATATTTTAAATCCGTTTAGTCGGACTTAGCTGAGCACGTTGATGCGCTTAAATCCATTAAATCCGGCATTTTGGAATTGGATTTTAGTTAAATCCGACTAGTTTTAATCTGACTTATGTATTTAAGTCCGATCCAATTCCTAAAATACAAGATTTAAAGTGTTCTTAATGCTTCCGTTTTGCTTCCAAGCGTCATTAAGCAAATCGGCCAATCAAATTTGATATTACATTTGATACCAGGAACCGCCAAAATCCGGTGGTATTTTAGGAATTGGATCGGACTAAAATAAGTCCGTTTAGTCAGTCTGAAACTTTGAATCCGATAAATCCGAAATCCAATTCCTAAATTCCAGATTTAATTAAGTCTAATCCGTTAAGTCCATTTTAGGAATTGGCCCCTAGTTGCTACAGTAGTTCCTTGTTTAGTGGCAGAAACAGAGGAAATATTAAAAGTTTGCAACAAACCAAACAGTGTACTAAGCAAGCAAATTGTCAGCCAAAAAATTTAATCAATGTCCGTTTAATGACGAACAATAAATTGTGGTACGATTTATTTTATTGGTTCGAATCGCAGAGTAAATGAGGCGGAGTCCCAAAGGCCGGCTGGATACTGCTGCAACAGACACAAACGGTGGAATGTATAAAGGCAGTCTTAGCGCAGTCTTTTAAGCACTTCAAATTAGTCAACAGTAATTGACGACGTATTTAAATCTCATTAAATCGATATTATCTGGCGGCTGTTCATATACCTGTCTGAAGGTTTGGCTCTAATTCCACATAGACCTTTCCACAAAAATAAATAGTCCCTAGCTCATAAATTAATCTGAATGCTTATACCTAAGAGCCTGTTCCTTTACCGGATTATAGGGTTATTTATAATAGAACTAAACGGTTAAAAATTATGCTAAAAATGGCATTCAAATACCTCGGGATTAAACGGACTTAAATTTTAACGCGCTGCTTTTTAGTCAGACTAAACCGACTTGAGCTAATCAAGCTATTGTTAAGCTAAGCGTGCAAGATAAATCCGTTTAGTCCAGTAGTAGTTTAGGAACGGGTTCGGACTAAAATTAACTATAATTATTTTTTTAATTAGTTTAGTCCGTCCAGTCCGTATTTCAGTCCTAAACCTCAGACTAAAATAAGTTCAGTCTGTTTAATCATGCAAAGGAAGGGGCCCACAAGCTGAACATTTGGCAATATCCATTCAACAACTTCGAATACTTGAGTCAATCTTCAGTCGACGATCCGAAAGAATTGCCTACTTTAAACTATCAGTCTTAAGAGTACATAATAGTGTCCCACTCTTCTACACAGCTTGAGACACTATTTATGTACTCTTGGTCCTACCGTTTGTGTGATACTGGCGTCTTCTTTCGTGCAGTTGTAGTTTGGCGGCACCGTGTTGCCCTCCAGAAACAGAAACGGCGTCTTGGACACTGACAGAGTTACTTTATCCGCCGAATAGCTGTAACTTTCATACTTCAGCGTACACACCAGCGTTCCTTCATTGTCCACAGATTTGCACGGAACTAAATATTAAAACATTAAAAATTATACAAAAAAAATAACAGCTAATTACAAGCTTGTTCTAGATCGAACAGTAACGAACGACCAAAATTACTTGCTACAGATTCCGGAGTCAAAGCGGAGTCGGAGTCAAGGATTGCTGCTAAGCTATAATAGATTTCAGAGCAGGTGACCAGGACTTGTCATTGTCTGCAATTTACAAGCTAACACTAACGTTTTCTTTAAAGCTTACTGAAAAATTTCCTAGTGTTTCAAGCCCAAATTAAAGTGTTTCACGTACTTTTAAGAGGAACTTTACTGTTAGTGTTACATTTGTTGCAAAATCAATGAATATTGTCTGTGCCCCTGTAGCCCTGTGTTTTCAAAGTCAAGTATAAACCGGGCTTAAACAATTACTACTGAAACTCAATAATGTGCTGTTGCTATCACATGCTGTAGCGTATCTTACAGGTAGCCTTAGCACGGTAGACCATCCAGACAGTTCCATTTCCGAAACCCAGGCGAACACGTTAGTATGGGGTGATTGCTGGATTTCAAACTTCCTCCCGTTAATGAAGGTGAGCACACGATGCCATTTCCTGTCAAAAAAGTTCTTTTCGTGTCCCTTAAACCTCGAGTGACAACCATGGCTCGGGGGCGGACTGTCCTAAGGGGTCCAAGTCTGGCTGGCATAAAACAGCAACTCGATTTCCAAACGTTTCGGATTAATCTCCACCAAATCAGAGATCCAAATTTCTAGCTCTACGTTCACAGGACGGGTCGGATCCGATGGGCAGTCGGCCACCGCAAAATCCTGCACCAGAATGGAGACAAAAATCGCTACCACCGGCAACAAACTCAGTTTTGTCAGAGCGGTGTGCTTTGCGGAAGTTTTGGAGGAACTGCTTAGGACTGAAACGAAAGGGAGAAATATAGTGCAGTCAAAACGCGCCTGTTAACCGGTTGACGCATTTACGGGCACGCCAACGTGAAAGGTCACGTCTGCTTTCACATTAGTGAATAATTGCGTAGTTGCAGCTGTTGCTTTGGTTTCGGCAAATTTATTGCGCCGGCGATGCTTCTTAGTTCTTACATATCCAAGTTCAAATTTGTTCAAAACATTGCAACTTTTTGAAGATGAATAGTTCAAAGACTAAAGAAATAGCAACGAGCGTGTTAGTCCAAAGCGGTAATTCTTCCGTATACGCGCTAGTGATTAGCCCGGGCCGGCCCCGGGCCGACGCTCAGTTAGACGGCCCGGCCCGGCTGCACTGCGGCCCGAGGCCCGCCACCGGCCCGGGCCGACCGGGCCGACCGGGCCGGCCCGGCCGACCGGGCCGACCGGGCCGACCGGGCTGGCCGGGCCGACCGGGCTGGCCGGGCCGACCGGGCCGACCGGGCTGGCCGGGCCGACCGGGCCGCAGGGTGGAGCTTCAGCCTCGAACCAATCAAATGAAGTTAACTGGACGTCACAAACAAACCCCCGTAGAGCTTCAGGGCCCGATTTATCGAAACAAAATGTTCGTCATCGAAAATGTTCGTCATCAAAAGTTCGTCATCGAAAATGTTGGTCATCAAAAATGTTCGTCATCGAAAAACAAATGTTCGTCATCAAAAATGTTCGTCATCGAAAAACCTAATGTTCGTCATCGAAAAACCAAATGTTCGTCATCGAAAATACATGTTCATTATTGAAAAGACAAATGTTCGTCATCGAAAATGTTCGTCATCGAAAATTTTGGATTGATCGAAACATTTTCGATGATGAACATTTGTTTTTTCAACGGTGATTTATCAAAAGACAAATGTTCGTCATCGAAAATGTTCGTCATCAAAAGTTCGTCATCGAAAATGTTGGTCATCAAAAATGTTCGTCATCGAAAAACAAATGTTCGTCATCAAAAATGTTCGTCATCGAAAAACCTAATGTTCGTCATCGAAAAACCAAATGTTCGTCATCGAAAATACATGTTCATTATTGAAAAGACAAATGTTCGTCATCGAAAATGTTCGTCATCGAAAATTTTGGATTGATCGAAACATTTTCGATGATGAACATTTGTTTTTTCAACGGTGATTTATCAAAAGACAAATGTTCGTCATCGAAAGTTTGTCATCGAAAATGTTCGTCATCGAGAAATTTTTCGATGACGAGCTTTGGTCTTTTAGAACATTATTATGTTCTAAATGACAAAAGCTCGTCATCGAAAATTTTTTCGATGACGAACATTTCAACGGAGCTTGGTACCTCTGTTGAAAATTTCAACTGCGATCATTTTTAGGTCCTGTCACGGTCGCCACTTTGTTATACTGCGGCCCCAGATCTTATATACTCCGCGTGAGCTGGCGGGCTAATCTCAATATCCGTGACCGGTGCCTATCTGTGCCGGAAGGCGCGCAGTGATAACAACTTGACGCTGAGAGCGTCGAACTACAGGTCTAGAACTCGCTCAATGACAGGTTCGGGAGCACTCTAATTATTACCCCTACGGGCCCTAGTAACACAAACGCAGAGACCAAATATTGCACCAGTACACGCGAACACAAAGCTAAAAATAAGGCTTTATTGAAGAGCCTGACAACGATAATTTATACAGTGGAACGAATTGTAAAATACAGTATCAAACACGCGAATAACAACAAACTAAACAGTAAATTTGGTCTCCTAACTCAGGAGCGCCGGTCCACTAAACTCAGAGTTAGTCCCTGCTGAAATCTGTGAATTTTCCCCCGATAATTTAAACCCGACCGGCGTCCACCATTCCCCTCAAGCCAACCGGCTAGCTTGCATTGCATTCTTTTTAGATCAGTCTAAACTTTCCATTTCACACTCAGAATAAGTTTTCCCTTTTCAAAGAATGACTCAAAACATAATTAGAACATAATAGAACTACTTTTTAAACTAAGTTTAGGTTCTTAAAATAACGACTAATATGCGGCTTCTAGGCTTAGTTGCGCGCTCGTTACTATGACAACTAAACGTGACTACCAATTCAATGCCAAACGGAAAGCCAAAAGGGCTAGGTCAACGAGGCCAGGGCCCTGCATTTACAACATAAGCAGTTGGCAGTAATTTTAATATTAATATAAATAGCCAACCTTATTTATTATTAATTAAATATTCATATAAATAGCGCAGCTCATTTATTTTTTAATTAATAGGATATAAACTATGCTAAGCATAATGATAAATATAATAATCCAGTTTTTAATGTACCAAACCCAGTTTCAAATATACCAAACGAAAGCTCATAACCCGCTTATCATTTTTCGGTTAACTCCTAAGCTTAATTCTTTTTATGGAAATAAAATTAATTTTTGGAACCAGTCCATAGTGTTAACTAAAACAAACAAAATAATTTAAACTCATTTTAACTTACCATTGTCGTAATCCCCGTGGTGTAGTGGTTAGCATCGAGGCGTTTGACCCCTCTGGTCGCTGTTTCGAGTCCAGCCGGGGGTTTCTATTTTCAAATTTTTAACTTGGCATTTTTTGAACACAACGGAAGTATTTGAATTATTACTTACTACGGACTTAATGTCCAGCTCCTTTATTTATCAGAAACTTATTCGAACTTTTGTGTTTTTGGTGATCCGCGTATTTGCTTTCTGTTTATACCTGGACCCTGACGTACCCTGCGCGCTAAACTTGTATTAATATTAATAAAAATAATTGAAATTAAAAGTATTTTCAATAACAATTTTTAATATTAATTATTAAAATAACGGTACTGCCGTATGGACATTGGGACCAACTGAACGGCAGACCGGCTGTTCAATTCACACCTTCGCCCGTACAGCCGTCTGCCACTTTGCCCGTCAGCCATATGTCCGTTCATCTATATATACTAAACCGCACTATTTCACTTTGTCCGTATATGCCCGGCAAAGTTAATTTCAGTTCAACTTAGCCAAAACTCCCGGGCATACGGACAAACGGACATACTGTTCAAAAATATGAACGCAACTTAGGCCCAAACTATGCGCGTTTGCCTTAAGAAGTAAGAATTAAAAAACGGATTATACAGGCTTTGTCCGTATGCCCTACTGAAGTATGAATCGACCCTAATAGCTGTTAACTGAATAACTGATATCTGCGACCATACTGCAAAGAGAGTTGGCTGGCCGTTTCAAGCATTTGGTTCAGGCGTGCTTAATTTAAGACCGGTTCATACTAGTCCTTGAGAACACAGAGGGACAAGAAGGACTAGGGCACATTTCGGTCAGCTGCTGTGAAGAATTAACGGAAGCGTTTTAGATGAATTTTGTATTCGGTCTGGAATTTAGATCAAATATTTTCATGCCAAAAATCGGCTTATCTGGCCAGGTAATTTTGGAATTGCTCAAGGACAAAATGATAGAGACAAGGACAAGGGCGAGTATATGAACCGAGCTCTGTGAAATTATAACTAGCTTTTCAGCTTTTCTGAACTATTAAATTAGTTCTCTTTCGGCAAAATGATTTATGTAAAGTTTTTCAAAACTTTGGTTAATGTTGCGGAAAAGTTGAAACAAAATAATATTCAACTTTGAGAGTTTGCCACTATCTATTGGCACCAGACAGAACCACTAAATTCAATACTTTATTGTACCTCAATTTTACTAGTATTAGGTAGTCTTAGGTACTAGTAGTAGTATTGGAAGTAGTTAATAGTAGTTATTATTATTATTAATAGAGAATTTAGACTTTAATGAAAATGTTCTAATTCAGAATGTTTAGACTTAGAACGACTGATCTAATTTCGAACGCTGAAAATTTTCAATAATGAACATTTTCGATGACGAACATTTGCTTTTTCGATGACGAACATTTGCTTTTTCGATGACGAACATTTGCTTTTCGATGACGAACATTTGCTTTTTCGATGACGAACATTTGCTTTTCGATGACGAACATTTGCTTTTTCGATGACGAACATTTGCTTTTTCGATGACGAACATTTTTGATGACGAACTTTTCGATGACGAACATTTTCGATGACGAACATTTGCTTTTTCGATGACGAACTCGCCGTTGAAAAAGCAAATGTTCGTCATCGAAAAAGCAAATGTTCGTCATCGAAAATGTTTCGATCAATCCAAAATTTTCGATGACGAACATTTTCGATGACGAACATTTCTGATGACGAACTTTTTGCTTCAATAAATCGGGCCCTGGTCTTCACGGCAACTAGCGAGCTTTGTCTTCAGTTTAATATGAATGCATTTAAAAGCAAGTGCTGTGAACGGGAATTAAAACCAACGGCGGGTAGACTATACTTATGTATCTCACGCTTACATTTATAAGTTAACTCAAGTGCGCTGCAACAATGCAGTTGAAGCTTTTTGTAAACGCCTAAGCGGAGACTTATTATTATATATTGATTTATTTGGTGGGTTGCACCCCAGCTGCAACAAAATTGATACAAGTTTCAGTTTTTTTCGCTCGGCGAAAAAGCTTTTCGTTCGGCATCTTCTACTCATTGATTCATTCTACAGCCAGAGTGTAAGGTCCGAGAGCTCGCGCTATCTTATCAAAGCAACAGCTGGGTAATAACACTGCTACTCTAAGAGGCAGCTTTGTGTTTGTAAAGCAAAAAGTTACAGTTGTAAGTAAATTATTAGTGAGCTGCATTCGTTCTTGGACTTTAGGGGTGGATTTCACAAAGGTGGTTTCACGAAACCATGGTTTTACGTACGTTTTTATATGACTTGCACATAATTTCATTACGCCCGGGCCGGCCGGGCCGACCGGGCCGGCCCGGGGCCGGCCCGCTGCCACGCGGCCCAGGGCCGGCGGCGGGCCGCGGGGCGATGCTGGGCCCGGGCCGGCCCGGGGCCGACACTTGGCTTAGCGGCCGAACTCTAAATTACGCACACCCTGCACTGAGTGAGAGTGAGTGAGTATGCATCCGTATAGGAACAACCATTTTAAACTCAGGCTGGAGACTTAGTTTAAACTAAATTTGCGTCTGGCCCAAAATGCATCATATTCCGTATTTGCACACCCAGTGTTTCCACTTAGTTTAAAGGTTAAGAGGTGGTATTTCTTGTAAATTGTTCTTCGTAAACTGTTTCGACTCTAATTTTTAACATAATTTAGTGAAATAAAACATTGTTGCATAGCTCATAACTGGAGTCATCCTTAACCAATTTTGGAGATCGATATACCAATTACTGGCGCCAATACCAAGAACAATTAACCAGAAATACCACCTCTAAACCTCTAAACCTATATGGAAGATGATGCATACTCACTCATTCTCACTTAGTGCAGGGTGTGCGTATACGGAAGAATTACCGTCCAAAACACCCATTAATTGTACAATACGGGCAAAATGTAAAAACAGCTCGTATAAACTGAACGGCGTCATTGTTTCGTAATTTTGCCGGCTGGACGGACATACGGCTGCAGGCACTAGTCCACCCTTAAGAATGGTGGAAGTGGTAGGTCGTGAATGTGACAAGAGTAATGAGAAACAGGGCGAGGTGTGGGGGGTCTGGAGCCAAGCGAGAGCCAATAGAAAGAACAGGAACTTCTGATGGCACGTTCTTTTGTATCCATTATTGGGTTGAGCTTATTCGAAATCGCATGCAGCTTGTACAGTACCGCTCAAAATTAACCTTCCCTGCTGCCGGCTGCAGCAGCAGGGCGGCAGCAACAACTGCCCCTCGTAGTTGTCACTTGCCGGCTAATGAGTGACACTTTAGCCAAACAGGTGAATAGCTCCTGACATTTGACCTCAGCCTAAGCATATTCGTACGTACGTACGTACCTATACTGCTGGACAGCAAGTTTCGGCGGCCAAAGTTTGCAGTAAAGTTCTGATATTTTGATTTTCAGATATTAGACTGCCCAAACGTTAGAGTGATTTTCTCCTTGTGTTCAAATTTCATTATATTCATTATTATCATTCTTATATTTAACAAATTAACACAAAATTTAATTAAAAATTTAGATTAAAAAATTATGTAGGTATATATGCAATTACTAATGCAATACACAAATTT
This sequence comes from Trissonchulus sp. WLG1_4, assembly GCA_030248245.1. NCBI lineage: Eukaryota > Metazoa > Nematoda > Enoplea > Enoplida > Ironidae > Trissonchulus > Trissonchulus sp. WLG1_4. The sequence goes on along the minus strand of JASANF010001967.1, from coordinate 39,013 downwards.
TGAAGTCATGATTTGTTCAGCAAAAATGTCAGAAGTGACCCCTACTTGAAAAACTGCGAACTAAAAATTAAATCCGTTTAATATATATACGCGTTTCGGCATGTAATTTTTAATCATTGTAAAACCGTTTATCCAGTTAATGTTAGCCCTTTAAATAATTTTGCCCAGTATTGCTAATGACGGCAAGCAGGGACATGGCGAGGACTTTTAAAAAGGGGTCCCACCTCAGCAAATTTCTAGAACTAAAAAGCACTAAAAATTGTTTAAATCTGCTAACTTGTTACGCGTAAAATTTCAAAATTATTACATCTTGATCATCATGATTAAATTTTGTTTAAATGTGGGGGAATACAAGGTTGCTGTTGCCCCCTCTAGACCATTTGCCAGTCCAGTATCTAAAAATCAAAATATGAGAACTTTACTGCAAACTTTGGCCGCCGAAGCTTGCTGGGCAGCAGTATAGGTACGTACGTACGTACGAATATACTTAGGCTGAGGTCAAATGTCAGGAGCTAATCACCTGTTTGGCTAAAGTGTTACTCATTAGCCGGCAAGTGACAACTACGAGGGGCAGTTGTTGCTGCCGCCCTGCTGCTGCAGCCGGCAGCAGGGAAGGTTAATTGTGATCGGTACTGTAGAGGCAGATTTGAATAGATTCAGTATTCTGAAGAACTTATTTGAGACTCAATGCAACTTCACAAATGGGGGTGGCAGTATTTTAAATTTACATTTTTAATTACGACATTGTAAAATTATATATGTCAAATGCACGAGAATTTGTTTCAGTTGTTGAATCGTTTAATTATTTGTGGTAGGATTTTGAAGTTTACGTTTGTGATGCCCCCTTGGCCACAAAAACTAGAAATATTGATGTAGGTGTGGGTGTCTGGCCAGGGGGGGAAATTGTACCCAGATTTGTACGCAAATTGAAAAACTAAGTTCACCCAAAGTTCAATAGGCTGGAATTTTCCAGTCTATTGAGTGGAGGCAAGAGTGCTTAATATGAAGAGTATGACACTGGCCCTATAATGCCTGGAAGTTTGCAATTTGCATTCAACGCGGAGCTCAAAATACGCCTTTTATGTACAGTTTTGAGAAGGGAGGGCACCCCCATCAATTGAAGACCCCGTGCTCAACTGACAGGGGGGCACTCCCCCAGTTCGATACCCCGTGCCCGTACTCAACTGAGGGCGGGAATCCCTCTCAGTTCAAGACACCGAACACAACTGAGGGGGTGGGTACCCCCCCCATTTCAAGACACTGACAAGGACTTTCGCTGATGTGCTGAAATCCTTCCAAGTAAAGACATGGTACTGAACTGAGGGGGGGGGGTAGTCTAAGATCTTGCTCAGTATCTTGAACTGAGGGGGGGTAATGTTGAGTATTGGGTATCGAACTGGGGGTACCCCTTCAATTTAGTTCGGCATCTTGAATTCCGGGGGGTACCCGCCACCTCAAAATCGTACATAAAAGGCCTATTTTGCGTTCTGCATTGGACGCAAGCTTCCAGGCATAATAGGGAGAGTGTCATACTCTTTATTATGTACTCTTTGTGGTATTTGGCAGGTTCAAATAGTATATTTCTATAAATAGTATATATTCAAATAGTATTTTATATTGTTAAATTTGAGAAACGACCAAAACCAATCACACATGCAGTCCAAAAAGCATGTAAAAACTCAGCCAATGGGATCAAACCATGATTGTTTAACTACGAATGAAAAAAATTCATTTATTTCATTTAGTTCATGTTAATGGTTCGAAACTAAGAGTGAATAAAGCGGAGTCCCAAAGGCCGGCGGGGTACGTCTAAAACAGACACAAACTAGCCTGAATTCACAGAAGGCATTTTAACGCATGTAAAACTTGTTGAATTTTTTGTCATTCTTTACTAAAATAGTACCTACTTCTTAGACAAGTTTTACCGTTAGACTGGCTGTATGCATTCCCTTTTAAATTAACTTAGTGAAGAGCTACAGTACACGGCATACAAAATGGCTCCGGCTCGTTTTGGCGTCATGGAGGGCATCCAAAAATCCTGCTTGTAATCTTTGAAAAATATATTTTGAAATGCAGTGTGAGCAAATGTTGTGTTAAGAACCGTGTCAAAAAGGACAATTATTTCAAAACGTGTACACGTTTTGAAAACACGATTCGCAAACGTGTAAACGCTAAAGCAATTCGTGTCATTTGATTGACACTGCAACTAACTTTATCTACAGCATTAACAATTAGTTGAGGCTTGCGGTTTGCGCAAATGTTTGTTACTTAGCGGGTTACTTTAGCGGCTTTATTTTGCATAGACGTACGTATGCATATGTATGTCAACGGCCCTTGGCCGCCAACTTTTGATAGCTGTGATTAATTAAGCATAAGGTGACAGCCGCAGTTAATCCCCAAACGTGTTTTCGCTTTTGCAATTCGTGTATTTTCTGGAGAAAACACGATTTTAAAACGTGTCATTTCAAACGTGTTACACGTTTGAATTTTTGACACGGTTCCTAGTTACTTTTTAATTATGTTTCCATGTAACTGCACAACTCACCAAGTAAAAATTATCTTCACACTGTTTCTGGAAAAAAACTTGGTGACAACGTTTGTGGTTTTTACCCGTTCGAATTGGGTGTAAATCAAATCCAGCTCTTTGCTTCTTCTGGCGTGAATTTTTCTGCTCTTTGCGGCAAAATATTTCACGAGGAATTTTGCAGTTTGGCGAGAGTATGGATCAAGTTGGAATGGAAAATGAGCTAGCAACAGGTTTTGTGTCTAATACGCCAAACTACTGTAAAATTCTTACGGTGGAATCAAGAGTACATAATAGCGTCTCACTCTATATGGAACAAGCAAAGCCTAATGCAAAATGGGCCTAACGCTGTTAAACTTATATTATCACTCCATGAAATGAAATCTGCTGCGCAGCAAATACTCATAACAGTCGATGCTGTAAATATTATTATATAAATGTGCTGACCAATTTCGATTCTGTTTTTGGCTAGGTACGCAATATTTTTTTAAATGCTTAAAACAAATGCCGATTTCATGAGATGCGTTTAAATTGCTGTTAATAAACGATGCTTTGTGGTAACCCCGTGCTTGTCAGAACAGTGAATTTTAAGTTTTAAGTCTGCTTATTTTTCTCAAAATAGTGGGCTGATTTAGTGATTTGTCTTAGTGTCCATGAGTTTGTTTATTTTAAGCAGTATGTTGATAGAAAATACTTGAAAACTTGAAAAGTTTTACTTATGAACGGTCTGTGTACGTGAACGAGACTATGTAGGTGAAACAGTGAACAATGTGAGAACAATGTATATAATTTGAGTCTTCACAAATGTAATTGTCTATATAGTGCAATGAAATGTGTGCCAAACTTTTGTACATTGTTTATGCTTTATATTAGTGCAAAATTATAACTGTAAATCGTTCAGACAATTCAATATGCAAATGAACTTTATCATCTGCAAAGTTGTGTGCATACATACGTACATATATGTAAAATTGCAGCCAGCCGCGTACTGAACACAGCTGCAGTAGCAGACACATTGCGCGCACACATTCATGCTCACATACAGCCGCACAGTAGCATTGATGAACACATACACAAACGCACACACAAATCCTTTCAAAATACACGTTATTATCCGACATACTCATTCTAAAGAAGCCTGCTGCGCTGTGGCGCAGCAGGAAAAAGAGTGAGACACTCTTTAGCCTGCGTGTGTTCTAGCACAGCCAGATGTGTTGGTCGTTTTCAGGCTACATGTTGACATTCTGTGCAGCATGTGGCTGACCAATCAGCGCGTACATTCTCTGCGTAACACACTTTAGTAAATGGCTGATGCGTTGATAAGCATTAAGATAGGAATAAAAGCTTAATAACTCATTGTTTGTTCGAAGTCTGCTTGCAAAAACATTAAAAAAGGTTTGCAAATACCTTTAGGGATATTTGGCAAACTTTCAGCGAAATTGATTGAGAAACATTCGAGATATAAACTTCTTCAAATTTCTTAAAAGTTTCTCAATCAATTTCGCTGAAAGTTTGTTAAAATATTCCCAAAGGTATTTGCGAAGCTTTTTAATGTTTTTGCAAGCAGACTATGAATGAATAATGAGTTATTATTCTTTTTTTCTCTATGTATCTCATTTTATAAATTTAGCACGTGCACAGGCGTCTGACCAATCAGAAAATAGGAGCTTGCTTCTGATAGACCAGCCACATGTTGCACAGAATGTCAACATGTAGGCTGAAAACGACCACGCTAGAACTAGAGATCGGCCGCTAAGCCAAGTGTCGCCCCCGGGCCGGCCCGGGCCCAGGGGTGGACGCGGGTCGAAATTTTCGACCCGCGACCCAACCCAACCCACGGCTCGACACTCGTGGGTAACCCGCGACCCAACCCGCGCCGTAAAACCCGACCCGCGACCCACTTTGACCCACCACTATATAACCATAACGTATGTACATTATACAGGGGCGTGTAGCCAGGATTTTGAAAAAAGGAAGGGGGGTCGTACCTTGTGCTTGCTGACTTATTTAAACTCACTATTGCGGGGTCTGAGCTCAGCCCCCAGAATCCAATTATATGACTTACATGACAAAAAATGTAAATTTGGTCGTTTAAAGTAAATAAACTAACTGTTGCGAGGGTCTAGGGGCGGCAGCCCCCAGAAAAAAAATTGAGTTTTTTCAATTTTTTTGGACAAATTCGGTCAACTGGAGAGTGGAGACGTAATCACAAAATTTTTCCGACAGGTAAATTAAAAACAAAAGATGGGAATTTCATATCAGACAGTATATTACACAAGCATATATAAGCTTTCATGAAAGTTAACAACAAGGAATTGTAAGCCATAGAGTTTGCATGGGTCTGGGGGCGGCAGCCCCCAGAGAAAATTTATTAATTTTTAAGCCAAATTTTGTCAATTGAAGACGTATCAGAAATTTTTTTGGCAGGACTATAAAAACCAAGGGGAAAACCTTGTCGACAATTTCTTCAGGTTCCAGTTTACGCGGGTCGGAAAAATTTTTTTCGACCCGCGCAGCCTGAAGTGGGTACCCGCGGGTCGACCCACGGCTCAAATTTTCCGACCCAACCCAACCCAACCCGCGGGTACCCGCGGGTACCCGCGGGTACCCACGACCCGCGTCCACCCCTGCCCGGGCCCGCAGTCATTTTCACCGGGCCGGCCCCAGGCCGCGTGGCAGCGGGTCGGCCCGGTCGGCCCCGTCGGCCCGGCCGGCCCCGTCGGCCCGGTCGGCCCGGTCAGCCCCAGCCGGCCCGCTGTTTGCCGGGAATCGGCCCGGTGGGCCCTGGCTGGCTTGATCAGTAATAAAGACTGCTAAAGTCTAAGAACGACTGTAGCGCACATAACATAATAATTTACATACAACTGTAATTTTTACGCGGCCCCCTCAGGGGCCGCGTATATACTATATTCAGAATCTCTAAATCCTATGTATTCTTGGGTAGGTCGAATTTCCAGTGTAAATTAACACTGGAAGGGCAGGTAGGTCGATCAGCTACCGTATTATGTAGTGTTGGCAGTACCCAAGAGCGGTATGATGACTTTTCAAAAAGTACATGCCGGAGTGGGCTCGAACCACTAACCTTCCGATTCTGAATCGGACGCTCTACCAACTGAGCTAGACCGGCTGTTCATCAGCAGTGGATGTAGTGGATGGATTCAAAAGCAGTATCTAGTGAATCCTAAATACTCTGCAGCAGTGTCAAGTGAAACACACGAGCGTAACCATTAGAGCTTTGCATAATTTCAAAGGAAACGATTCTACTTGGGTATTTTACTACGTTCAACTACCCTTGGTTCAAACTAACGACCGTGGGAGCATACCTATAGTGTTGGTTGGCTAAAGCCACCACCGTTTGAATAAGATCGGTGCTTAGTTAAACTGGCCAGTCGGGCAGCTAACATGAAATTTTTAATGAACTTAGTAAACCAGATTTAATAACAAATTTATGAATTTATGAATCAATGAATAGGAGACGCCGAACTTATGTAGCTAAAAACTGAAACTTGTATCAGTTTTGTTGTAGGTGGGGTGCACCCCACCAAATAAATCAATAAACTTAAGTCTCAGTTTAGGCGTTTACAAAAAGCTTCAACTGCATTGTTGCAGCGCACTTGAGTTAATTTATAAATTTAAGCCTGAGATACATAAGTATAGTCCACCCGTAGTTGGTTTTAGTTCCCGCTCACAGCACTTGCTTTTAAATACATTTATATTAAACTGAAGACAAAGCTCCCTAGTTGCCGGGAAGACCAGTTGCTCTACGGGGGTTTGTTTGTGACGTCCATTCTGTATGTATAACTTCATTTGATTGGTTCGAGGCTGAAGCTCCACCCCGCGGCCCGTTCGGCCCGGTCGGCCCGCGGCCCGCCACCGGCCCCGGCCGATCTCTAGCTAGAACACACGCAGACTGGAGAGTGTCTCACTCTTCTTCTATATAGAGTATATTCTTCTATATTATGTACTCTTGGTGGAATGCATAAAGGCAGTCTTAGCCCAGTCTAGCTAAACGCAGTCTAAGGCAACATTCTATTCTAACCTAGGAACCGTGTCAAAAATCAAAACGTATAACACGTTTGAAATGACACGTTTCAAATCGTGTTTTCGCCAGCAAATACACGATTTGCAAAAGCTAAAACACGTTTGGGAATTAGCTGCGGCTCTCATTTGATGGCCAATTAGTGACACCAATCAAAAGTCGAATTTTCGGGGGGGTTAAGGCTGCTTCATCTAAATTTTGGAGACCATTTCCCCCTGATTGTACAAAATTACCCTAAATTCAGCAAAATTTTGTAAAATTTTCTAAAAAATCAAACACGCAGTTGGGTCCTTCCTCCTAAATTTTGAGGGGTCTCGCATCCCCCTATACGTGTATGCATGCTACATTGCATTTAATGCATTTGTCCTTAGTCTGAGTTTTGACTGCTCGACATTAACAGCTGAGTACACAGCAGATAGAATATAAAGTTGGAAAATTACCTAGTTGCGGAGAAGATATATGTACGTACGTATAATTTCTTCAAGTATAGGCGACGTCAGCTAAAATGATTGATTTGGCTTAGCCGTAAGGTGAAACGTCAATCAAATGACACGATTTGCTTTTGCATTTACACGTTTGCAAATCGTGTTTTCGAAACGTGTACACGTTTTGAAATTCGTGTCATTTTTGACACGGTTCCCTATGTCATATGTGTAGAATTTTTTGTTACGGTGTTCTAAAATAGAACGCCTTAGACTGGTTTTAACGTAAGACTGCCTTTATGCATTCCACCCTTACTGTTTTGCTTCTGCAGCAAATTGTCGTTTATTCTAGTTACGTTAACGTTGAATAGAAAGATGGGGCCCCAATTTAGAACGAAGAAAGAAATGGAGGCGCCGGGAATCGAACCCGGCCCGCTTGCTTCGAAGACAAGAATGCTAACCAGTAACCACTACACCACAGCCCCCGAGTCTCATAGGCCCTAATTATCATTTACAACAAGGTCCCCCCTTCGAACATCGTTGCGACCCTGCAACGATACTCGGTCGATACTCATGCTCCCGGGGCAAACCCGATGCCTCAAGGGCGGAGCACATTCACACGTAGGCCTCCAGGCTCCAAGCCTACTTCAATCACACAACACTCAGGGTTTCCTGGCTCACCCGCAGGCCGCAACCACAGGGTTTCTCGATCGACCCAGAACGAAATACCGAGGGTTTTATCCGGTTCACCCTTAACCGAAACCGAGGGTTTTCTCCGGTTCACCCCTAACCGCAACAGAGGGTTTTTCCGGCTTACCCTTCACCGAGGGACCATACTAGAGAAGCTATGTACACAGTCATACAGCACACAGCACGATTACCGTAAGGGTTGAAGTGCCAACCTCAACCCAGGGCATGGGGCTCCTAACCCACCTCCGAAGACGGTTCGGGGATAGGGCTGTCCTGAGGACCCGGCCCTATCCTCCCCGTCCTGTCACGGTCGCCACTATGTTGAATACAAAAATGAGGCCTCAAATTAGAACGAAGAAAGCAATGGAGGCGCCGGGAATCGAACCCAGCCCGCTTGCTTCGAAGACAAGAATGCTACACCACAGCCCCCGAGTCTCATAGGCCCTAATTCTCATTTACAACATTAAGACCAACAACATATTTTAATGTATATCTAACAATACAGTTACATGCACTATGCAGCACAATAAATATACCTGATACATAATATTAATAATAGATAACACGTCCATTTAATGACACGTTTTTTGGAAGCACAAAGCAGCCAATTCATGCTAAGTCATTTGCTGTCGGTGCTCTGTGGCGTAACAGGGATAAGAAACTTGGTAAATCATTCGCATATGCACAAATAGTTCCTATGCAGTTACTACAATAGCTCCTAGTTTATTTGCAGAAACAGAGAAATATAAAAAATTTGCAAAAACAATCAGTATACCAAGCATGCAATTTGTCAGCCAAAAAGTCAAGAAATGACCGACGAACAATAAATTCTGGTACGATTTATTTTATTGGTTCGAATCGCAGACTAAAAGAGGCGGAGTCCCAAAGGCCAGCTGGATACTGCTGCAACAGACACAAACGGTGGAATGTATAAAGGCAGTCTTAGCGCAGTCTTGCTAAACTAGTGAGAATAATTAACGAAATATTTAAATCTGATTTTACGTTCTCATAGCAAATTGAGGAAGGTTTTCGCAGTCGAAAAAATCGACTTTCTGCGATCGGGCTCAAATTTTGTCCAAACATTGTATCACATAACTTATTAAGCTATGCATAGTTTTAGCTCCCGAAATTGATCCTGGCGGGAAATACGACCTATCAAAAATTGACATTTAGAGTGAAAAATCGATGACTGAGTTAACTTCTGTAATTTTTTATAAAAATTTATCCAAACAAGTTTGGATGATGAAAAGACTGTCCTACGTATAAAATAAGTTGAAAAATGCAAATCCGAAGTTATTTTTGCTGTAGACTGCAAACAATGCAAGGATTTTGGCCATTATTTCAAAAAATGTCATTTTTGCTAAAAGATATTTTGCCCCCACGTCCGTAAATGTTAAAACGGAATCTAAGACGATTTCATAAGCTCTAAAACATATCAAAAAATTAGCAAAATCGAATAATCCTCCGGGGGTCAAAAATACCAAAAACTGAAACTTTGCATGTACTGGCTGGTGACTACCTCTGACTTAAAAGTTTTGTCTGGACAGTATTTAACTGGTTTTATGCGCCAAATTGCCAATGTATGTGCGTACTATAGACCCAGGTACATATAATACCATATGGTTAGTTTCATTGGTGAATGTATGTATCTGATACAGTAATTAAAATAAATTTTGTCAGCTAACTTAGCTCGTGCAATAAAAAAAAGCTCATTATTTTGGTCAATATTTGATTGTATCATTTGTACCGATAAAGTTATTACGAATAATTAAATGTCTTTATAACCCATACATTATACCTAAAAATTAGCTATATCGATTAATCCTTTGTGTGTCAAAAATGGCAGCAACAATAACTCATGCGTTTTTGCGTTTCTGACTAATGACAACAAGTCCAGCAAAAATCAAATCATGAATATACTTTTTTAGTCCAATTATTACATAATTAAATAAACCATATTTTTTATTATTATTAATTTTATTTTCACTTTACATGGTAGCATATGATGCTTGAAAATTATTACTGTGACACTAGTTTTCAAAATAAACACCTAAATTTGGTTTCCAAGTGTCTGCAGCAACTGATATTCATGAGTCCAATTGTGTTTCACAAGGGTTTGAAAGTTTATATATGCGTGTGTGCTACTCCAATAGATACCCTTACCCTGTGACTGTTGTGAGGGCATATAAGCGCTTGCTTTCCTTGTTTACCAAGGGAACCTATTATTTATTCTGAAATCTTGTTCATAACTTTTGGTTTAAAAAACTGTGAATTTTGGTTGGTTTACGTATATCATCTTATTTTGTTTTTATATTTGAATTCACTCAATAAAAAACAAAGAAAAAAGTATTTTCCCAAAATTTTTCATGTTATGATTGATTTATTGATTTATTACCAAAAAACAAAAACAGACAATTACCAGCATAATATCCAAAAAATGGACTTACTATGCTAATACGAAACAATGTATAAAATTGTTTGTATGTAATCGGTGATACTACAGCCACGTTCGAATAATCACAAAGTATTTTTTGAATTCAAAGCCATGGGTCTTTTACTGTCCGCTCGTTATATAAATCTAAAAATCATGCATATTTGAACGCAGTGAGACCGTTTTCACTTGACTGACTTTATTGCCTTATCTTTAGGCTTTATCTATAGCTACATTTTTAAACTGCTTCCTTTAAGTCGGCTCCGCCTCGGTCGGAATAAGGAGTCATTCCTCTTGTTTTAAGTTGTTGTCAAATTAGATAACGAAAGAATCATTGTTTCAGCAAACTAGGTGCACAACAACTAAGCCAAAGCGGTCTCTCTGCATTCAAATATGCATGATTTTTAGATTTATCTTACGAGCAGCCGTCACTGGGATACGCATTACGAAAACCACCCTCACGCACAAGATTTTCTCCAAATGTCAGACTGTTTTTAATTAACAAATTCAACGAAAGTGACTCTAGGGGTAAAAAATTTGATGCCTGGGATATTGGGATATTGCTGCTTTGATGCGGACAGTAAAAGACCACCCATGGCTTTTGAATTTAAAAAATACTTTGTGATTATTCGAACGTGGCTGTAGTATCACCGATTACATACAAACAATTTTATACATTGTTTCATATTAGCATAGTAAGTCCATTTTTTGGATATTATGCTGGTAATTGTCTGTTTTTGTTTTTTGGTAATAATTTAGGATTTTTTGTTTTGTTAAGGTGGATTTTTGGTTTTTTGTGGTGTGTGTCTTTTATTGTTTTGTGTGTTTTGGTTTGGTTGTTGTTTGTTTTGGTAAATCAATAAATCAATCATAACATGAAAAATTTTGGGAAAATACTTTTTTCTTTGTTTTTTATTGAGTGAATTCAAATATAAAAACAAAATAATGCCTGGGATATTGGGATATTGCTGCTTTGATGCGGACAGTAAAAGACCCATGGCTTTTGAATTCAAAAAATACTTTGTGATTATTCGAACGTGGCTGTAGTATCACCGATTACATACAAACAATTTTATACATTGTTTCATATTTGTGTTTTGTGGGTTTATTTTGGGGATTGTGTGTGTTTGTGTTGTGGTTGTTTTGGTATCATATAATTGGGGAAATATTTGGTTTGTTTTTTTTGGGGTTTTATAATATAACAGTATGTGGGGTATGTGGTTGTGGGTGGAATGTTGTTTTTTGCGTTTTTTTATTCGCATAGTAAGTCCATTTTTTGGATATTATGCTGGTAATTGTTTGTTTTTGTTTTTTGGTAATAAATCAATAAATCAATCATAACATGAAAAATTTTGGGAAAATACTTTTTTCTTTGTTTTTTATTGAGTGAATTCAAATATAAAAACAAAATAAGATGATATACGTAAACCAACCAAAATTCACAGTTTTTTAAACAAAAAGTTATGAACAAGATTTCAGAATCAATAATAGGTTCCCTTGGTAAACAAGGAAAGCAAGCGCTTATATGCCCTCACAACAGTCACAGGGTAAGGGTATCTATTGGAGTAGCACACACGCATATATAAACTTTCAAACCCTTGTGAAAGACAATTGGACTCATGAATATCAGTTGCTGCAGACACTTGGAAACCAAATTTAGGTGTTTATTGTGAAAACTAGTGTCACAGTAATAATTTTCAAGCATCATATGCTACCATGTAAAGTGAAAATAAAATTAATAATAATAAAAAATATGGTTTATTTAATTATATAATAATTGGACTAAAAAAATTATATTCATGATTTGATTTTTTCTGGACTTGTTGTCATTAGTCAGAAACGCAAAAACGCATGAGTTATTGTTGCTGCCATTTTTGACACACAAAGGATTAATCGATATAGCTAATTTTTAGGTATAATGTAAGGGTTATAAAGACATTTAATTATTCGTAAAATAACTTTATCGGTACAAATGATACAATCAAATATTGACCAAAATAATGAGCTTTTTGTGTTTTTATTGCACGAGCTAAGTTAGCTGACAAAACTTAATTTAATTACTGTATCAGATACATACATTCACCAATGAAACTAACCATATGGTATTATACCTGGGTGTATAGTACGCACATACATTGGCAATTTGGCGCATAAAACCAGTTAAATACTGTCCAGACAAAACTTTTAAGTCAGAGGTAGGCACCAGCTAGTACATGCAAAATTTCAGTTTTTGACTTTTTTGACCCCCGGAGGATTATTCGATTTTGCTAATTTTTTGATATGTGTTAGAGCTTATAAAAACGTCTTAAATTCCGTTTTAACATTTACGGACGTGGGGGTTCCGGGTAAAGTTTGGGGGCGAAATGTGTTTTATCGAAAATGGCATTTTTTGAAATAATGGCCAAAATCTTTGCTTTTTTTGCAGTCTACAGCAAAAATAACTTCTGATTTAAATTTTTGAACTTATTTTACACCTAGGACACTCTTTTCATCATTCAAACTTGCTTGGATAAATTTTTATAAAGAATTACAAAAGTTAACTCAGACATCGATTTTTCACTGTAAATGTCAATTTTTGATAGGTCGTATTTCCCGCCAGGATCAATTTCGGGAGCTAAAACTATGCATAGCTTAATAAGTTATGTGATACAATGTTTAGACCAAATTTGAGCCCGATCGGAGAAAGTCGACCTTTTCGACTGCGAAAGCTATCTCGAAAAAGCTCGATTCTGAGTGAGAACGTGTCTTGAATAGATATTATCTGGCGTCTGTTCATACTTGTACTTATCTGAGGGTTTGCCCCTGACTCCACATGAACCTTTCCACGAAAATGAATAGTGTTCATCTCATAATTTATTTAAATGCTTGATTATAACTAAGCTAAATATTTTGACAATGTGTTTAAAAGTTCCAATAGAAGAGCTTCAGCCGACGACTCAAAGCGGTTCCCTACTTGAAACTATCAGTCCTAGGAAGAGTGTGCATGATAGTGTGCCACTCTTGTTGAAGATACAACAAAATCCTCTATAGAGTACATACATAATAGTGTCTCACTCTTCTACACAGTTTCAGACACTATTTATGTACTCTTGGTCCTACCGTTCTCGTGATACTGGCGTCTTCTTTGGTGCAGTTGTAATTTGGAGGCACAACCGTCTTCCAATCCAGAAACAAAATTGGCGTCTTGGACACCGACAGAGTAACTTTGTCCACCGAATAGCTGTAACTTTCGTAGTTCATCGTACACACCAGCGTTCCTTCATTGTCCACAGATTCGCAGGGAACTAAACATTAAACTTTAAGCATCAACAAGCTCTTCTGCTGAGTGAGAAATGGTTACATTGCGAGAACTATTCCAAAGGAAATATTAAACACGGACATTATTTGTGGATAAGTGATTTTAATTTTAATTTTTGCACACATTTACTGCTGAGTTGCTCCAAAGCCTTAATGGTTAACCATAAACACAAAAGTCAAAATATGAAAAAACATGCAAGCAATAATATTGTCATAATTAAATTTTGAAAAAAGTTACAACAGTGGTACTGAGTTGTGAGTGTAAATAATTTTAGTGATTTTATTTCCACAACTTCAGCAAGCAAGCAATATTTACACACACGTATATACGGAGTGTAATGTACAGAGTATACAGTTAGGCGTTCAATTTAACTAATCAAGTCTAATAATGTTAATTCAATTTAAATTTAATTTGATATGAAGTTAAAACACCCTCAAACTTGACATAACATGAACATAACGCATAACTTAAAATAAACAAGTAGGCCCCAAAAGGGGCAAGGTTCCTTCCCCGGTGTCTACCTTTCAGGTTTAAATGAATTAGTTCTCTATTTCATACTTACCGTAAGCTGCTATACCTACTTCGTATCTTACTCTACTTTATAACTAGCTTATTTTAACTTAATCTAAATACGTAGTACGTACAAAAAAGTGCTGCAGGATGTTAAGCATCCCGCTGCACGAGCCATTTGGCTCAAAAGTGACACTTTGATCTGAGCTGATCAAATCAGCTGTAAGAACAAGAAGCGATAAACACTGTTTTCTAATGGCTCTTATATACTGCTGGTGAAACATCCCGGTGCCGATTTTGAAAAAGTACATTGTTACAGCAGTGTACATCGATTATTGATTTTTCTGCATATACGCAGACAAAAATCAGCAGGCAGCTCCCAAGCTGAAAATACACGTAAATCCTACTGGCTATGCAGCATGCTCAGTAGCGTTAAACGCTATGAGCAGTTAATTTCAAAACAATAGTTCCTTCTCTAGAAGGAACAAAAACCACGTACTGTAAATTTGAAACTTATGATTTTTTACTGTACAAATTCAGTTCTGGAACAACGGGGAAACGGGCCATAGGACAATGTGTCTATCAAATAATATCCACTTTCAATGAAAAATGGATATTGGTTAAAGGTTAACAATCTGACAAACAGTTTTAAAACTGATTACGGACGTTTGAAAAGTTCAAAAACAGACTTTTGCAAGTTCCTAGGAAGAAAAGAGCCTAAGTCAAACTTTTTTCACAAATATTTTATTTAAAACTAATAAAAAATGGGCTCGAAATTTATAAAAAGCCAAAGAAGAATTAATTAATTAAGTAATAAACAGCCTTAATTATGTTCAGCTTTGGCATCAGTTTAACAAAGATCTTAAAAACAGCAAAAGTAAGCAAGGCCGGTTGGCTTAGGTGGTAGTGCGCTAAGCTTTTACTGAGCATCTGATCTCAAGTCAGAAGTTAGGGTGTTCGACACCCCACCGGTTGCAACTTTTGCAATTCTGCGTGGTTACGGCTGCTGTCCGTAATCTTCGCGTCTTTTCGTTAGCAAGATTGACCTACCTGCCCTTCCAGTGTTAATTAACACTGGAAATTTGACCTACCCAAAATTACATAGGATTCAAAGAATCTGAATATAGTAATACGCGAGGGGCTGCGTAAAAAACTAATTAACAGCTAATTACAAGCTTGTTCTGGAAATGCAGTAACGAGTAAGGACCAATATTACTTGCTGCAGACTTTGGAGTCAAAGCGGAGTCGTAGCCACTTGATTCCGGAATTAAAGTGTATATAACTATATACTGATCAAACTAAAATATATTAACCACCACAATTGTTGAAAAAAAGAGGAGGCCCCAATTTGAAAGAATGAAAGAAATGGAGGCGCCGGGAATCGAACCCGGGCCACCTGCTTCGAGGTCAAGCATGCTACCACTACACCACAGCCCCCGAGTCTCATAGACCCTAATTCTCATTTACAACACAATAAAATGTACGACTGAAATATTTTCTATGAAATTTCATAAGTATAAGAAAAAACGAAAATTCGCCTTCATTTTAAGGTTACAGCCCAAAAGTTTCCCAAAATTATTGATTTATACATTTAGAAATAGAAAGAGAAAAAGTTTCCTTCTTTAGCCTACATAACCTAATTCTGTGGAGTCATGTAATTAATTAAGTCACATAATGGAGTCAAATTCATATACTATTCAGACGCACCAATGTGCGCTTGCTATCACATGCTCTAGCCTATCTTACAGGTAGCCTTAGCACGGTAGACCATCCAGACAGTTCCATTTCCGCGATCCCAGGCAAACACGTTAATATGAGGTCCTTGCCGAATTTCAAACTTGCGCTCATTAATAAAAGTCAGCACAGGGTGCCAGTTGGTGTCAAAAAAGTGCTCCTGGTGTCCCTTAAACACGGTCGAGTTACATTCGTCAGTTGGACTCGAGGGCAGAGAGTCCTTCTTGGTCCAAGTCTGGCTAGCATAAAACAGTAGCTCGATTTCCAAACGTTTCGTGTCGATCTCCACCAAATCGGAGATCCAAATCTCTAGTTCTACGTTCACTGGCTCCGTAGGTTCTGCTGGGCAGTCAGCCACCGCAAAATCAGAAGCCTGCACCAGAACGGCGACCAAAGACGCCAGCAGCGGCAACAAACCCATTTTTGTCAGAAAGGCGTGCTTTGCGTGAAGTTTTGGAGAAACTGCTTAGGACTGAAACGAAAGGGAGAAATATGGTGCAGTCAAAACGCGCCTGTTAACCGGTTGACGCATTTACGGGCACGCCAACGCGAAAGGTCACGTCTGATTCCAAATTAGTGAATAATTGCGTATTTGCAGCTGTTGCTTTGGTATTTGTTTTGTTTCGGCAAATTTATTGCGCCGGCGATGCTTCTTAGTTCTTACATATCCAAGTTCAAATTTGTTGCGCAAACATTGTAACTTTTTGAAGATGAATAGTTCAAGGGACTGAAGAAATAACAACGAGCGCGTTAGTCCAAAACTCACATCTTTTGTAAGATATGGGCAAAATGTAAATGTTGCTCGTATAATAATAATAAATATGATTATTTCGTAATTTTGCCGGCTGAGCGGACATACGACTGCAAGTACGAGTCCACCCTTAAGACTGGTGGTAGTGGTAGGTCGTAAATGTGACAAGAGTAATGAGAAACAGGGCTAGGTGTGGGGGGGTCTGGAGCCAAGCGAGAGCCAATAGAGAGCACAGGAGGGACACGGATAGAAAAGTGCTCAGGTCGTCGTGGAGGGAGCGACGCGGGCTGAGGGGGGACGGGTAGACCAGAAAGTAGGATCGAGCGAAGGGCCGTTTGTAGTCGAGACCGCTCGCTTTCAGACACATCACCACTATGGGCGACAAACGCACGAACGCATCCCCGAGATCCACCAACAGCCAGCTGGCGTCGCCGTGGCGCAGTTGCCTGCAATAGAACAATATAAAAGGAAGAGAACAGTGCAGTGGCGTTTATGGGTGTCGTCGCTAGCGAGGTGACGCCGCTAGGTCTAGCAAGGGTTTCTTCACACTTGGCATTGTCCGTTCCGCAGGCGAAGTGAGAAGAAATCATGCCAACTTGATAATTTGGATAATTTTCCTCACTGAATAGGCTGAAACTTGGCATAGTAATAGCCCAGATGTATGCCCAAATTTGAAGCAAATCGGAGAACCTAAAATTTTCACTTATACAAGTAGCCCCCCCCCTTAAGAGACTAGTACCGTAATTCGCAGTTAGACTCTAGCACCGTAAAACCAGCGTAAGACTGGCGGTGTCGGTAATATCAAAGAAGTCTATGTCGCGTATTTAAGTAGTTGTAAATTAGAAATGGATGTCTATGCTACGTGGGTAGACGTTGTGTATGTACACGTATGAATCGCCCCAAATGCGCGCCGCTGGCTTAATTTTCCTGGTCTTGTCTCAGACCGTTTGCAGATTAAGTATGTAGATATGAAGAAACTTTAGAAAAGTATCCAGCATCTTATGTACATGCACCGACATGAATAGTCCTCAATATAAACATCTTGGAGTATTACTTGAGCGCCAAATGAAGGTTGTCAACGGCGGTGGCGGAATCGCAGTGGCTGAGGTCCAGGTCCAAGGGCGGAGTGCCACACAGCAGCTTCGCCCACCACATCACTGAAAGCAAGAGCACAATGCATATAATGTTAACTGACAGCAAGACAGCATAATGGGAAGAGTCTGATCATCTCTACTATACCTGACAGCAAGGTGCATAATGAGAAGAGTATGACCATCTCTACTGTAACTGACCGCAAGAGTACACTATGGGAAGAGTCTGATCATCTCCTCTAAAACTGACAGCAAGAGTACATAATGGGAAGAGTCTGATCATCTCCTCTAAAACTGACAGCAAGAGTACATAATGGGAAGAGTCTGATCATCTCCTCTAAAACTGACAGCAAGAGTACATAATGGGAAGAGTCTGATCATCTCCTCTAAAACTGACAGCAAGAGTACATAATGGGAAGAGTCTGATATCTCCTCTAAAACTGACAGCAAGAGTACATAATGGGAAGAGTCTGATATCTCGTCTAAAACTGACAGCAAGAGTACATAATGGGAAGAGTATGACCATCTATACTAGAACTGACAGCAAGAGTACAAATGGGGAAGGATACGGATACCTACTGAAACTGACAGCAAGAATACAAAAGATGTTCAGCCATAAACTCGGTCTAAAACGTTCTTTTCGAATGAAATAGAACATCGCGATGTATAGTTTTATGTGTATCATGCACAGATCACGTGTTTGATTTAGACTGAGCATGTATGAGTTAAACACCTTCTGTGAACCCTAACCAATGTATTTTCAGATAAATTTTCATTGAGTAGGTATTATGTGTTTTAGTCAACTGTAGCAAAACACAACACTGTTTTGTACGCATTCGGAAGTATATATTAGGCTACATTTTTCTCTATGCCTGACCTACATTTTACGTACTTTGATGTCTGAAACTTTCACAATTCACACCAATAAAAAGTTTTCTTTTCAGTTTCATCAGCAAGTTTGATGATTATTCAGATAATAAAGTGTGTATAAACTTGAAGTCAGTCACAAAATCAGGTCCCGAAACACGGTTTAATTAACCGGTTTACAACTTAGTTATTTTAAAACTAAATAGGTACGATAAAGTAAGCCTCAGTCACAGAGCCTGTTTCGTTTCCTCACCAGTGTCATGGTACAACCTTTGCCACACCGGACTAAACGGTCCAGACTTTTAGGTAGTATATATCATTACGAAATTCCTTTACATTCAGTTTCACACAGTGTAAAGTTAAGACAATGGCTGGACTGCACCAAATCCGATTAACTGACGATTATCTTAAATAGATTTAGCTCAGGCTTAAATTCCTTAAATCTATTTAAATGCACTGCACCAAATCGGATTAGCGCAGTTGGCGCTTAAATTTCAGTTGTAACTGAGGATTAGCTGAGGTTTAACTGCGATTTAACTAAATATATTTAGCTGGAGTTTAGCTCGAGCTCAGACTTAATTTAACCCTTTACTGGTCCAATTTTAAAATCGCTGCAGGAAAATTTTTTGCGCTTGTTTCTGACTTAACATAGCTCTGATAAACACGTTTCTAGAGTTTATTTAGCTCAGTCACATACAGTCCACTAGCTGTGAAGTGTGAATGCGACCTCACGAGGTCGTTTGACCACTAGAGGGTACATATTCGATGGAAGCGGAGTCGTGGTTTTCGACGTGTTACCGCTTTTTGAGCACAGTTTTCATCGTCTTCAGCACAGTTTTTGTAAGCGCAAGTATCTACATAAGTCGTTCTGCTTGTAGGTACGTAACTGTCATAGAGTTCTCTCCGGCCAGTAACGGGCCTTGAACCGCGGGTGGGCCCGGTGCGGGCCGGCCTGAGAGTGACCCGGCCTGCTTTTCCAAGAAGTCGGCCGACCCGGGCCCCGGACCATAAAATTCCGGGCCGAAAATAGGCATAAATCTCCCTTGTCGGTCAAAGGACCTCGTGAGGGTACCCGCACGCAAAACAGTGCTGCTTCTCATTCCACATAGCTTAAAAAAGAAAGTATGAACAAAATCTACATGCAGTAGTTATTATGAAAAAAATTAGTAAAACATTATATTTTGGGCGACTATAAAACTTTTTCAGTGAAAGATAGGTCATTGTTCTTTATATATTCTAAAAATATGTTTCAAGGCAAATATTTTTGCCAAGTTTCAGAAAAATCTATGCAGCATACAGTTAGCAGTGAAGTCGCAAAGTCGGAAAAATGACGTTTTGAAAACGTATTCACATTCGATAATTTCGTCACAATTAAAAAACTTTTTGTTTAGTTTCTTTACACAAAGTAAAAGCACATATGCTCTAATTTATGCACACAAAATTTAATGCAAATTGCTTGAGTGGTTGTGGAGTAATGCCTGTTTGAACTGTGAAATTGTGCGTAAACTGTGAAGTACTTTTAGCATTAATGATAAATTGTGAAAAATTTAGACACTTATTTTGAAATCAAAAGAAAAACGAACCTTCAGTTTTTATTTTTCTTACTTGAGGCAAAAAAATGTGCGTCAAAACATTACATGTTCTTCACAAGCTGGCCAATCTGATATCTGGCTTGATTTTTTGAACTTTTATGTCTCTATTGTGTGATGTCTGGCTCACAAATGGTGATTGGTTAAAAATATTGGTAGATATTGGTAGTCTAGTGTCTGGCAGTATTTATTTGACACCATATGACATTTCACTAGTTTCTCAGTTAACGTACAATTTCAAAACAAAAAGTTCTCATTTTGCAGCCTATGAGAAAAACTGCTTTGGCGACACTACCACCTTAACAGCCACTAGCAAAAGTGATCAATTTTCCAGTAGCATGTGAATATAACTACAATTTTTGCGCAACAAAGCCAGTACATGTCACGTTATTAAATAAAATAACCGCTGATTGGACAGAATAGGCACGTGATAAACTAGCGATCCACTAACACAGTGGACCTCACAAGGTCGCCAAACCAGTAAAGGGTTAATCTGATTTGGTGCAGTCCACCCAATGTTTTGTGATAACTACGTCAAAAGTTAACTCCAAAACTTTTTTGTTGCACTTAAAGAATGTACAAGACTACATAAGTCTTAAGTTAAACTAGAAATGACCTAAATGTTCGAAAGGGCGTATGAGACGGACTCTAAACCTGAAGTTAAACTATAAACGTTTTAGACAGTCTAAACTCGAATAGAACGTCTTGGCGTGAGTCTAAAGTTAGACAACTGTGAATACGGGTAATGGTTCTGGTATTAATTGAAATGAAACCGGAGATAGACCTAGTCAGACTTAATTAAAGTGCCAGTCTAGAGCCAACCCCACCAATGTAAAACCAACCAGCCTAAAACCAAGCGCTTTAATTCATATAATACAGTTAAAGCAATAATATGAGATTATATGCAATACAATAAATATAATACATCCATCAATATCAGATTATATGCAATACAATAAATATAATACATCCATCAATATCAGAAATGACAGGGCGGTTGCATAAAACTTGTGGCTACCCATTTTTTAATAGCACAGCAAACAAACAGCACTAGTAATTGTTAGGTTAGATTCACACTAACACAACGTTACTTTGACCGTTCAAAAGACAAAATACTAAAAAATACCCCACTAATATATACGTAAAAACTAAGCATGTATGGGTAGGGGTATGGGTATATAATTAGTTGGTAAGTTTTTTTATTTTAATTCTACGGTTCTTTTCAAATATATATTTCTGATTACTTCTTATTTACTAAATGTTGTCTTGTGGGCACAGCACAGTGTCTTTGACTGTTACTGTAGTTTTATGCAACAAGGCCCTTCATTAAACTGATTCAACCATTTTAAAATAGAGCTAAATACAAGCTAAATTTAATCAATTACTAACAACATCATGGGATTAACAAGATCCTTAAGATTATCCAAAATCACTTAACCATTATGCACTAATCCTTACTTTATCACGTTGATATCTAAATTAATTAAAAATTTCAAATAAAAAAATAAAACTAACTCCACTGAATAAAAACTGTATTCCTACTTTTTGTTAGTTTTTGCAGAATGCAAGCTATGCTACGCGTTGCATAAAAATTGTTAAGTTAGTATACAGCATACAGTACAGGGGTCCAAACATTGAAGGGTCTCTGGCTAAATTATCAGAACCACTCTCTGATAAACTAAAAAACCGTACCTTCAAAAAAGTATAAAAAATGGCCTTTTTCATCAAATTTTCGGTACCCTGTCCTCAGACCCTTGAGTTTGGGTTGGGGGGCGAGCCACACCAATCTAACCCCTCCTATACAATCTGCTATATACAAACAGAATTAACCAGACATGGGAACCCTACTAAATCTGGGAGGGGGGGTTCGGGGTAGTGCGATATTTACAAAATATTGTCAATATTAGGTGGATATGGGTTGGTAGGCTCATTCATGGATCGGTTTTTCTGTAGCGAGGGGAAAAATAACCCCCCACCGCCCCCCTTCTGAGCCCATGTCTGGTACTGACATATCAGTGGGATACTACAGTATATGGTGATTTATATGGGAAGCCATGATTGTACCGGAGACAGGCAAACTCGTAAAACATTTGGCAACCAATCAGACCACACCAGACAATTAGGAGCCAGTTGCACCAAATCACATAGCTCAAGAGTACATAATAGGAAGAGTAAGACACCTATGTACTCTTCCTACAATGATTAGTTAAAGACAATCTTTCAATCAGATTCAAGGATTTTCGTTTATTAAAAACACATTCAATTTTTTTATAATTAATATATGAAAAAATGCCTAGGTAGAAAATCAAAGTCTTAGCTGGCTCTTTGTAAGAATACGGTGCAACCGGCCCCCCACACAACAATGCAGTGGCCACACACGCAAGGAGTACAGGCACCTGGATTGAGGCTACTCTGACAGAGCCCAGGCGCCATCAAAAGTACACAGTTACAATACTACAATATTCCAGACTAAAAGCCACATTCATACTAGCAAGAGTACATAATAGGGAAGAGTAGGACACTCTTCCCTATCCTAGCTAATCGGCCCGGACGATGCTCCGGCCGAAATAGCGCTTTTACGCCTTGATTTCAGGGGGGGGGTACCCCCCCCTCGAATCATGACATGTCTTGATTTCAGGGGGACCCCCCCCTCAAAACCGGGAAGTGTCTTGATTTCAGGGGGAGGGGGGGTACCCCCCCTCGTTTCAGCACACTGCCAGCGCAAAATCGGTGGTGTCTTGATTTGAGGGGGGGGTACCCCCCCCTGGTTTCAGCACACTGCCACGGCGGTGTCTTGATTTGAGGGGGGGGTACCCTCCCCTCGTTTCAGCACGTTACCAGCTCACCACAGATTTCATGCTGGCAGTGTGCTGAAACCAGGGGGGGTACCCCCCCCCTCAAATCAAGACACCACCAAATTTGCTCTGGCAGTGTGCTGAAACGAGGGGGGGGTACCCCCCCCCTGAAATCAAGACACTTCCGGGATTTGAGGGGGGGGGGTCCCCCCCCGAAATCAAGACATGTCTTGATTCTAGGGGGGGGTACCCCCCCCCCCTGAAATCAAGACGTAAAAGGGCTATTTCGGCCGGAGCATCGTCCGGGCCGATTAGCTAGGATAGGGAAGAGTGTCATACTCTTCCCTATTATGTACTCTTGATACTAGTCATTATCTTCGTCCATATTGTTTTGTCTTTGAGCAGTTCCACCCAGACTAACGAAGCAAATGAGCCCATTTTTCACGCTTCTGCCAATGGTTAACAATATAGTTCTTAAGGACAAGTATATATGAACCGGCGCTTAAGAGTATATTATAATTTGGAAAACAGTAGAAGGACTAGTGAATTTAAAACAAAATCTCCAACTTTTAGAAAGTGGCTCACGACCACAGATGTACATGGGGGGGGGCAAGCCCCCCCCAGATTTGAGATTCCGGGATAAGCCCCCCCCCCTCAGATTTGACCGACCGGGACACGACCCCATCCTTGTTGCTGCAAGAAAGGTGCCCAACACTCAAAAATTGCCCCAGATTGCCGTAAAATGCTTCAAAATTGAGCAAAAAGCGAAAAATTGTTAAAAATGGCCACATTTTGCTGAAAATTTGCCGTTTTTTGGCAAAAATTTGAAATTTTTGCGTTTTTGTCCGCTCAAGCTTTCGAAAAATCGGGACAAGCCCCCCTAAAATTTCGAAATTTCCGGGACAAGCCCCCCCAGACCGAGACCGTGTGTACATGTATGCTCACGACGCCAAAATCAGCGGCTCATGACGTAAAAAAATATAGTTTCTGCGCAGTCCCCTCCAGGGAGGCGCTCACACCAACCGAACTTCCTACCTGGTTACAGATATAAGCCCCTGTCACAAGCAGGCAAAACATATACATACAATTAACAGCAACAAAGAACCTTTTCATAAACCTGCAAAAACTATGATTTTGTATTACTAAACCTAATGCAGTAAAAGGCTATGCAATACCTGCTACCAGTTAATACACAAAAGAAACTAATTTTTGTCGAACTTAGGATTATTGCTCATCCGAAACCAAAAACCTAAATGATCTCTCAAAAAACATGAAGTATTTTTCAAACCTGCAAATAACTAAAATAAGCAAACATAGTCTAATATGCTATTGTAAATGTGCTATGAAAAGGTCATTCAATAAATACAACGCTTCCGAAAAAAAATTGTGCAGAAAAATAAAGGCAAATAGAGAGACATATAAAAACAAGAGAGATAGCAAAAAAAATAGGCCAGCGAAATTACAATAATAAAGCTCGTAGCAAACAAACACGAAAAAAGGAGAGAAAAATAGGACTAGAAACAACAGAACAGGTGCCACAGAGCAAGAGCAGGAATCACGGCTACATTAAAAGGTCAAAGGTTAAGCTTAGCACCACAACAGTTACAAAAGTAATAGATAGACAAGGCTGGATTTAGCGGAATAGATTTAATTAATTATTTAATAATTTAGCACAGGGCGATTTGAGTCCCTTTGGGCTATTCCGATGCTGATGCTGTCAAGTTACCCCCCTGGCAATTTTTCAGCAATGAAGGTGTGGGGGGGAGCGACAAAAAGTGGCGTGTAACCAAAAGTGAGGGAGGGCCTTTTGACACTTGCATCCCCCTGACATTATAGCGAGTTTCGCTACGTTACGTATATTTCGTGCAAGGTTGTTTTGGAGCCGATTCTTTTACCAGATTACAACAGATTCCTGATTTTATCCCAAATTATCGATCTTAAAAACAAAGTAAACCGAAACAGTAACACGTTTGGAAAGGAAGCATATTATAACATAGACCATATTATTCGTTGTAAAAGCCTAACACAAAATAAACACACAAAAAACGGTAGTATACAAAAAAGACAAATACGTCCAATATTGTGCGATAAATGTGAGCGTACGTATAAAACTGTCCGCAAGGAATATAATAATATAATATAATAAAAAACACGTTAAAAAGGCAGACAAAATAGAACGGCAATTATAGTGAGAGAATATAAAACTGTGACGACCAATCAGGATAAAGATTCCAGAATCACGTGATCACAAGAACGTATATATAGATAAAATACAAGCGTAGCTTACTCTTGATAAAACAGTATGTGTACAACTAAACGGAGACAAAGCCAGCTCATAGTAAAGTCTGACATAAAAATATGTGCCACTTAATTATTTTACTGGCATGACTTCTGCGAATAGTCGCTGTACTCTTGATAGTCAAATTTAGTCTTTTCGTAACGTAATCAAAGTGTTCCGTTAGCTCAAAATTTCAAGGGGTACAATTATTTTTTGTCAGACTGTAATAGTGGACATCACATACTTGGTTGTTCGTCTCTTTCCTGCCTGGCACATCATATAAAATGTAATCGAAAATGCTAATGTAAAAAACCACGCTTTTTAGAATATCTTAGACTTATGCTAAGAAAGAGGAGTCGCTTAGGCATGGTTTCAAAATTCACCTTTTGTATGTTTATCTGCTGTACCATGCAGGAAGGAAAGCTATGTACTTGGGGCCTTATCTAGAATTTTACATTTAGCGAATTTAGCGATGCAAAAAGCTCTAAAATTCACAAAAATCTAAAATCTAAAACTAAAAAATAAAAGTGTATGAGGGTCTCTTGGGACACACGCCCCAAAACTCCCAAAAAGACACCCATAGACACTAGGCTCCATAATCCAACGACACGTATGCGTACACACAATATGAACTAATCCGGATTACAGATTGATAATCTCATCCAACTGTTGAAACAGCCCACTGAACGCGTCCAGGGTCGGAGGGGGGGCTTTGGGGGATTGGGGATGGGGGGTGCGGGGCACGGGGCTGGGGGAGTGACTGGACTGGGGGGTGGCCGACAACCGTTTGGGCTTGACAGGAGGGACGGGGGGTTCCTTGCTGTACCGACTGCCGATTCTGAAAATAAAAAAAATTGGGGCAAATTAAGCCCTAATCTGGACTGGTTGTCCATAAGCATTAATTTGTCCGTAGTCACAAAAATGGATGCGTTTGTGTATATTTTGCATCTAGAGTTTTGTTGGGCCAAAACGTTAGCATTGGCGAAAATTTGTGAGTTTGCAAAAACTTTTTTGGTTTAAAAACTTTTAGCCAATTTGCTAAAATAAATTCTGATAGCTCTCCACTTTACCAAATTTTGTCCACAATTCCAAAAATCCTCCTATGCGTCCCCAACTGACCGTTTTTTGCCATAAAACGAAAAAATTTTCTTTGTGACTACAATTTAAAATTTTCTATTAAGGACTTTTTTGCACTAATGTCAAAGGCAACTACAGTAACAACAAAAATTACTGAGTCCTGTGAGCGTGAGAGGTGGCGCAATTTACGTGACTACAAGCTCTACGCTTGATCACTTTTTTATGATTATATTTTTCTTGACGAAGTCT
Source organism: Trissonchulus sp. WLG1_4 (assembly GCA_030248245.1). Classification (NCBI taxonomy): domain Eukaryota; kingdom Metazoa; phylum Nematoda; class Enoplea; order Enoplida; family Ironidae; genus Trissonchulus; species Trissonchulus sp. WLG1_4. The sequence goes on along the minus strand of JASANF010001967.1, from coordinate 12,668 downwards.
CGTATTTGATATTTTCAGTCTGAGGGCCAATTCCTTTACCGGATTAAACGGACTGAACTTATTTTAGTCCGAGGTTTTGGAATGACAAATCGGACTAAACGTACTAAAAGAGTTAAAATAAGTCAGCGGCTTAATTTTAGTCTGACCCCATTCGAAAACTACCACTGGACTAAACGGATTTAACATGCACGCTTAACAGTAGCGTGCATAGTTAAGTCCGTTTAGTCCGACAAAAAAGCAGCGCACTAAAAGTTAAGTCCGTTTAATCCGGAGGTTTTGGAATGGCACTTTTAAGCATAATTTTTAAACCGTTTAGTCCGATTATAATTAACCCTTTAATCCGGTAAAGGAATAGGCCCGGAGACTCTCAGTTATTGAGCTGAGTTTTCGTTGGTGAAATTGTTAGAAAAAAATCTAAAGCATTTGTGTGGTCCTCATACTAACAGCTGTTTGTTCATCAGCCAGTAAAATTACGAAAAAAACACTGGCCCGTATTCACATACTAAGTGTTATTCACATACTAACGCTAAGCGTTTGCTAAGCGCTAAGCGCTGAAGCATGTTTAGCATGTTAGAAGTTAACGTTTGTGAATAACACTTAGCGCTTATAAGCGCTAACACTAAGTGTAAACACTAAGTTTAAGCGTTAGTGTTAGTATGTGAATACGGGCCACTGTTGGCTTATCCTATACATTATGGGTAATGTAATTTCACCCATAATTTTGCTCACTGAACGGACAAGCAACTGTAAATATGCATTTGTCCAATACTGTGGGGTAAAAGCATGCTTATATGTCAAATCAAAAACTATCAATAGTTTGATGGCAGAAACAAAACTCACACTAATTACATGCGATAACGATCATGAACTGAAACGAAAATTGGTAAGAAAGTAGAACCAAGAAATATAATTCACATAGAAATAGCAGCAAGCATTAGCGACATAGAGTAAAATGCACCTTTATAAGTGTGAAACAAAAATTCCATAGGAATTCACAAAAGGTGTTTAACTTTCGACTCGGTCTAAAAATGTTCTTTTCGAAAGAAACAGAACATCTGAATTAAACATTCTACGTGTATTTCATACGACCATGTGTCTAACTTGAACCGAGTCTTGTGAATCCCACCCACAAGTATACATATATCCAAGGGCGTACCCAGGGTGGGGGGGAATGGGGGGAATTCCCCCCCCCCCCCCCCGAAATTTTTCCCCAGTGATTTTTTACACAAGGGTCCCCCCTTTGGTTTTCAAGGTCCGGCCGGAAAATTTTTCTGATACGTCTCCAATTGACTAAATTTGGCCTAAAAATCAAAAATTTTCTCAATTTTTTTCCTGGGGGCTGCCGCCCCCAGACCCCTGCAACTCTGTGGCTTACTATTCCTCCTTAAGCCCGGTTCATACTTGTCCTTAAGGACACAGGGACAGGGACAAGGACAAATTTCGGTCAGCTGCTGCAAAGAATTGACAAAAGCGACTCGGATAATTTTTTGCATACCGTGTGGAAGTGACGTTGACTTTGTTCGTGCAAAAAATTGGCTCATTTGGCCATGTAGTTTTCTTGGAATTGCTTAAGGACAAAACGATAGGGACAAGGACAAGGACGAGTATGAACCGGGCTTTACTGTCTTTCATCAAAGCCTTTGCATGTATACACAAGTACATTAAGCTGCATGTGCATGTCTACACGGTATGGTTGCGGAATGTCAACGTGCATGAATGTATACGTGCTACTATGTCTAATTCCTCTATTACAACTGGCGCTATGTACATTGCGCTATGTCAATGTAGCGGAATGTCAACTCGTGCTATGTCGAATTCAGCAACGTGAACCTTGCCAATGTTAATGAATGTTTGAATGAATGGTGATGAAAGTTTAGTAGCAGTCAATAAATAACTACTTTCTGTAGGATCGAAAGAATACACACATGTAACGGGGTCAAAATTTTGGGGGGTCTCTCCGGCCAAATTTTGGGGACCCTCCCCCCCCCCTAATCGACCAAAAATAGCCTAAATTTTGGAAGTTTTTGAAATTTTTCCAAAAAAGTGCCATTTTTACTAAATTTTGCCCGAATTTTGGGGACCCTCCCCCCCCCCGGTCCCTCGATTTTGGGGGGTCCCCCCTCATGCATGTATGAAAGAATACTTATTGACTGTCTAAAAATTTTTATTCAAAATCCACAAATACTGATACATACAAAATGCAATATACTGAAATAATAAATGTTATAACTTATGAAAAAAATTTTAAAAAAGGAAAAATATCGACATTGAAAATTTTCCCATTTTTTTTTCTGGGGGCTGCCGCCCCCAGACCCCTGCAACCTTATGGTTTAGTAATCTTGCGCTTTAGGACTGCTAAAATTGCTAAAATGTGCATTTTAACCCATTGAAAAAAATCGAAAAGTCATTCTCCCCGAAATTTTTTTCTGGGTACGCCACTGCATATATCCGCCCTAAATTAATGATTGACAACCCACTTGGTGGGGGCAGGCGGAGCCAGCCGTAGTTGACGGGCACCAGGTGGAGGGTGGCGCCGGGAGGCAGTGGAACCGGACGAGTCATCGTCGGAGGGAGGGGGGCTGGGAGGGGAGTGGGTCGGGATGGACTCGCCGGAATCCCCACTCCGCTCTCCCACATCCCAACACCTGAGAGCACAACACAACACAGCACGATAGACACAAGCAAAACTTTGAGGGGGGTGTGGGTCCCCTGTTGCCCTAAAATTGAGGGTCCTGGAAAAAGGGTCAAGAAAATTAGAACATAAGTGGGTATAGGGCACTTTTTAGAACATTTTGCAAAATTTAGGGTATCTTTGGTCGATCATTCACTCTATAGAATTTTGACCGGGCATGCCCCACTAAAAGTTCGACCTCGTTGAATGTATTTTGGAGGGCTCAATATTTTGGGGGCAATGGCGCGTTCTGCCTAACCCAATTTCGGGGACCTCTCTAACAGTTAAAACACTCTTGCCTCAAATTTTCAAGACATTTCCAAGGATCAGCGATTTTTGGTAAGACTTTAGCGAGACAACAACATTTAAGAGCATCATTAGTGTTAGAGGGAAAAGGTTACAACACATCGCAGTGGCAACATTAATAAAAGACAGCACAAAGTGGAAAAAGAAGAAAAAAAGGGCTAGCGAACACTAATAAAACAACAGACTAGAAACAACTAATAAAGATCGTGCTCTAAGATCTTGCTTAGCCAGAGTGTCTGAGTCAGACCGCCTTCGTCCCAGAGTTAATCTGAATATCTGATACTTTAATCTAACTGCGCTGCATCAACCGAACAAGTTTAGTAGGGATATCACAAGAGATTTAATCAGATTAGCTGAATAACTGAATCAGACACGTTGCGTATGAATATAACTACTATATACTACCTTCTAATTCAGACAAAGCTTGCCTGAATCAGACACCTCAGATTTAGACATTCTGAATACGCTCTCACTCATAAGATGAAAAAAATCAGCAGGCTATATTTTGTACTTACGGAGAGACACTTTGGCGACTGGCAGGCGTGTGATCGCTGGGTTGGAGTTTGGGCTTGGGCGGAACCGGCGGTGGTTTAGCTCCGTCTCCGGACGGTCTTGGCGTTGGCCGATGATGGCCATTCGGGAGACTGGGCGGCGCCTTCCGACCACTGCCCGTCCGAAAGCTCCGTACCAGACTGCCTCCGTCCTTCCTCAATAGTCGCAGGGGATTCTCCTCCTCCTCTTGCTCTTCGTCACTGTTGGACGCAACAGCCCGACACTGACACGTCGACGTCGACTGACTGACGGACGGCTGTGACTGCGTCATAATGGCCGGCGGACTAATGTGACGGTGTCCTCCATTGTTGCTGTGCTCTTGATGTTTACTACTGTGCTCTTGAGCTTTGCTGTGCTCCTGATGGTTACTACTGTGCTCTTGATGGCCCACGCCGCCCAGACACGTCATTAGTCCGGCACTAGGTGACGGAGAATTTGCGTCGGAGGATCTACAACTATCGCCATCGTCATTTGCTCCTTCTGGCTCCGTCCATTTGCACTCGATCAGACTTTTATACGCATTCTCGGCTTCTGTTGATATTTCCACTGGTTTGCTCTAAAAATAACAAAAACTAATATACAAAGTTGCACTAAAAACCAAATATATAAAAATATGCAACGTTTTCTAAAAAAAACTAAAATTTATAAAGTTCACTTGAACAATGATCTATCTGGATTTGTTCTCACAAGTTCTGTCAAAAATGGTATCCATCGAAAACTGAACAATTTTTTTCGCTTTTACCCCATTCTTTCACCGCTAAGTTGGTAGCAAATAGTATTATTCTTAAAATCCGAAACCAAAATGATAAAGTCAGTATTGAGTAAAAAAGTTTCCAGTCTCTAGACCAAATCGCTAAAAAATCATGACTTCTCACGAAAACACAAAAAAACAAGCTATTACAAACGTGCTAATAATATTACATTGGAAAGAGCGTCGGAAAAGCAATTGGTCTTCTTATCTTTTCGACTCTTTTTGGAAACCTTCAGAGATCTGTAACATAAAAATATAAAATAAAAAAATATAGTTAAAAATAATCTGGACTAATAAATTCGACAGACCGCCATCACATTTTTTCTAAACAAATTTTCACGCCATTACTGTTCTATACTTCGTTGACTTTCCAATTTTATTCACAATTTTTTCCTGCATTCAATTCCAATTCTTAAGTCATGACTGCCGAAAATTATAATTATATATGCTCATTGCTCATATTATGCAAACAAAAAATTTGTAATCATAAAATAAGATTCTGTAAATATTAAAACGCAAAAGCGCACTACATCTAGAAACACCGAAAACTCATCCGTTCACTCTTATAAAAAAAGAATAAGACGCTCTCCTGCCTATCTTTGACAGAGCGTGGGCAGATGCGCTCGTCCAAATCAGCCTAACCCTTTCCTTCCGGAATTTTGCTAAATTGCACTTTGGTTCAAGTCCAAGTCCTAGCTTTGGCTGGGATTTCATCCGCTGCCATAGACTGGGTGGGCATACTTCGCAGTGACAATTTTTTGGCATAACTGTCACGCCAGACCACTCGGCCACCAGCTCGCTTCACTCGGATACCTAAGGCATCCTCGTGAAGTAACTGATTGTGGGAAACATCAGGCCGACAGGTTTCACTAGTGTGACATAGCGCCAATAGTAGTTTTAAAGCCACTGTGTGAAGGAAAGGGTTAAATATGTCAAGTATAAATCTGTCAAGTATCAGTTTTCTTAAACAAGTATACGGCCACTTAGAAGCGAGCAAGGGCAAATAAGTGAGACACTATTATGTACTCTTTATAGATCATTACATCATATCCAGTAATGCAATTGCAATTATATACCGTTTCATTCTCGTCACCAGGGAGCGAGGCGATGGGGAGTCGGGTTTCTGACTAGCCCCCGACTCGCTAGGTGGCTCGGCCGTGCTCGCATTACTCGACGAGCACCCCCCGTCTGACTCACAGCCCCCGCCGGTTGGCTGGACCAGGTCTTGCTGGAAGGCGCGCTCTGCCAATTTATAGGCCAGCTCTGTGACTTCCTGCAGGAGTCTCGCATCTGATTGGTTCATGGGTTTGACGGTGGCTGTTTCGCGAGCCCTACCGCCCGGGGGGGTGCCGGGGCCACTGCCCGGTTTCCGGTAGATCTCGGTCTTGGGCGATCGCTCGATGGTACCCCCCGGACGGACGATACTGAAACTACAATCGAGACACAGAGCATTGCAAACCAACAATGGTCTGTGGGGGGGCTTTTGCCAAATTTCAGGGTGCTGTCAAGACTTTTCACGAACTTCTGTTGGCAAACCCCCTTGAGACAGTGACAGTTTTCCCTTAAGGCCAGTTTACACGACCAAACTTACGCCAAACCAAACTTGCTCCAAACTGAAGGTTTGGTCCAAATTTCCACCAAACTTTGCATTCACACGACCAAACAATCATCAAACCAAACTGCCCCAAACTCAAAGCAAATGTGCACCAAACAGCCAATCAGAAGCCACCACAGCAACGAGCGCGCATTTAAACTTTTACTTCAAATTCTAGTTTTGCAAAAGTAAAGCACAATTTTTGTGTTTAAATATAAATAAACGTTATAACTTTGAGAATGATAGTTTATTCGGGTTTATATTGTTGTTTATAACCACAACACACCATTCATACATACTTTTAACACGAGGGTTAGTTTTGTAAGCTCTTGTACCTACAATTCTATTGTCCTTGTAGTAACTTAGACGAAAATATTGGCATTTTTAAAAATTTTGGCCCAAATTCAGGTAGAGTATAAATTTGATCTGTGGAAATACCTTGATATACCTTGATTCGTAGGGGGTCCCCCATAGCTTAGGCTCATGCCTTTGTTCGTGCAGAGGATATATATCCCTTATAACTGTAGCTTTTTTCAGTAATGGTCTCAGCAAGTCCGAGGACGCGATTGAACCCGGTACCGGTTTAGCAAAACCACTTGTGCGAAATCCACCCAATGTTTTCTGCTTTTTTCGTATAGTTATGTTTTCTGCGCTGAACGCCGAACAGTTTCTGTAAAACTCATTAAGCAGATATCGACTGCATAGTGCATGGTACTTTTATAACTTATTATCAGACTATTATTGTCTATAAAATTCACTCATCAATTGGAACATACCTGTAAACTGAGGAAAAATGTTTTTTTGTAGTAATTTGGATCTTTGACTTGGCACAAAAATTCGTGTTTGTAGAAATTAATCAGTGCAATCGCATTATTAATGCCCAACAGATTGTTCTCAGCAGCCATTGTGTTACAAAAAACTCAACAGTAAAAATCAATATCGTAGGCAGACTACGCTTGTGCATATAAACAATGCTGGGAAAATGTTGCTGTGCAGTTGAATACTTAAATTTGATTGGCTGTTTGGTCAAACCACCAAACCAAGTTTGGTGGTCCACCAAACTAGAGTCGGCCGTTTGGTCTGAGTTTGGAGTGAGTTTGGAGCATGTTTGGTGTATATTCACCTTTAATCAGTTTGTTACCCCTTTCTCTGATGACCCGAAAAGTGCCGAAAAAATGAAGAAATAAAAATGGCTAAAATTTTACTACTGTTACCGGAAAAGCCCAACCTACCCCCACCGACTGTTCCCGTGCATCCGTAGTCAACCCAAATCATAGGATCCAAATCTAAATTACTAAATCCATTTTCCTGCCCACCCCGTTCCCTCAACTAATCCGCCTTACTTATGTTTGTGCGAGGCAGTGCCATTAATGAGTGCAGTCCTGTCGCCCAGATCTGTTAGCGGGGAGGGCGTGGTGGGTTCTGAGCCCAGACTCTCTGTCCGGGGCCCGTTGCCATGGAGACTGCTGACAGCCGTGCCGTTGCGATGAAGATTGCTGACAGCCGTGTCGTTGCCATGGTGATTGCTGACGGCCGTGCCGTTGCCATGGTGATTGCTGACGGTAGTGCCGTTGCCATGGTGATTACTGGCAGCCAGGGCAGCAAAGACTTCGTCCATTAAGGACTCCTCGCCACCCCACACACTCAACGGCTTGGCTTCCTGAAAACCACACAAGTAGAGGGGTGGGGGAAGAATTCCCAACCCAAAATTTAGGCCCAGGGCATGTTGGGGTCGGGCCAGAGGCAAACGGAAGAGGGAAGGTACCGGGGTTAGAAATATTTTTTGTTTAGAGCCCTTTCTACTACCGCCCTAAATGGAAAACAACTATGTACTATGTATGAAACAAAATCAACTCAAATTCTGACTCCATCAATCAGTCACAAAACCATTATACTATATACCTCCAGATCAGGGTCAATATCCGGGACAGCGAAAATGGGTTTGGGCGGAATGTGTGGAGGCGGTGGTCCGGTGCCTGTCCCTGCTGTAGGGGCGACCCGATGAATGACAGTCGGGCAGGAGCGGAGGGAGTCGGCGAACAGACTGGCGCTGTCGGTGAGGTCGGTCTGCAGGGAGACCGCGTCCATGTCCAGCGTCGAGTCGTCGGGCGGACTAGAGGACTTGCTCAGGGGACGCAGGCTGACGCACTCCACGCTAGTGTCCCCGCTGCGGACGGCATTGACTGAAACAACAAACGCTAATCCATGGTCTTTCTACGTTAATCTCTGCCAACATGAGGGATCAAGATACTTAAAAATTGAACCCCCAAAATAGACCATCGTATTAACGTATGTTATGATCGATCAGGGGGGGAAGAATCCGTTAAATTTGGCTGGACGTGAAGTGAATTAATACGTAATGCCTACCAAACTGTCAGCCGTTAGTCGTGTTCGCACGTAAATGGAAATGGTATCTGTTTGTCCGTAAACCTTATAAGCTTAAATTAATTCAGTTGCAGAAAAAAAGTGAAAAGTGTGAAAGAAAAACTACATTATAAACAGAGTTCTTCGAATTTACCATCAGTTACAATTTTCGAGTAGACATAGTCACACTTGCTGACTCACGCGAAGTTTTTCGCTAAAATCAACAGTCACCACTGAAATCAGAATAACCAATATTACGTAGAATTACTCTTACTCCAAATACCACACTAATTCTTCGGATGACATGAGATGACAAAAACTATTGTCCTACGTGAGTGTGAACAATGTAAAAAGAATAAAAAATAACGAAATAACTTGAAAAAAATAAATATATCTCATAGCTGATACAAATTAACAAAATGTTGAAATGAATTTGCAAAATTTCTGCACTATCGCAGTAAAATATAATCTTGCAATCGTACAATCAAAAACGCAATGACTATTTCAGCGAAGTCTCGTAAGATTTTTTCGACTTGTATAATGTGAAAAAAACTTTCTAGAAGCACAATAATAAAGTTTCAGCTTTCTAAGTAGATAAAAAAACTCAGACAAATCAAAAACAGCAGCTTTGACGTTTTCTAAATCCAAAAATTACGACAGCCCAATAATAATGAGCGTGAGTCCAAAATAATCTGATAAAAGACAAAGTGCAGTTTAGCGAAATCTGCCAAAAAAATAATTACATAAATTGCAAACACAAAAAACTAATTACGTCAAAGTATCCTATTATTATCATCGAAACAAAATTATATAGTCGCATAAAAGTAATTCAATATAAGCCGCTTTTCTTCTAGAACTCCTGAACCGAAAATAATAAGTCATATTGTGTGGGATACATAATTTGATATAGACTAAAATATCTAACTTAATAATCTTCAAACTTTATCAACACTTTTCTGTCGCATTTATAAGACTTCCCTCACAAGCCTAGCCTTGCCACACTACCCCCTTGGGACCTCTGCTAAGAGCAAAACACATATATAACTGAATTTTCTACTTTCTCCCACTATCTTTTTAAAGTGCCACGGACTAATAATTAATTCAGACAAAAGTCTCGACTCAAAATAATATGCGAAACTGCCACACGTAATAAGTTAGCTATAAATTGCAAAATCTAGACTCTTGTTTTTCTTGCAGACACAAGGAAAGGGACAAGCACAAATTTTGGTCAGTAATAATGATTATATGATGTAATTATGATGGACTTTCTAGCTATTCGTTAACTTCGAGGTGAGACGTTTCATTAATTAACTAATTTCAAATTAGTAATTTGATAATTGAACATACCCAACTCTGAGCGAATGTACATGCATCTATGAGTAAAGTTCTAAATTGATACGTATACAACCGAAAGTACGCAAAAAAGTGTCTCCAAAACAACTCAGGCTGGATTTCACAAAGGTGGTTAAATAAAGCCATGGTTTCACGTATAATTTACAAATAATATTATATGATTGATTAGCACAATTTCATTACGAAATATCGCTTGATACGTTAAGAATTTCGTAGATCTTAACCCATGGTTTAAGGTTTAAATTATTGACATTTCAAACTTGCAGCATAGCAAGTCTCTGTTTTACTGAAATTTCAACTGATCTAGAACCAGGGTTTGCCAAAATCTACGAAGTTCGTAATGAATCGAAATATTTCGAAATGGAAATAACGAAATTCGGCAATATTTCGAAATGAAATCATGTGCTAATCATATGAAAACTTACGTAAAACCATGGTTTTAATTCATGAAACCACCTTTGTCAAATTCAACCTCACTCACTGCCTGATAAATAGTTCACTTTACACTAGTGAGACAGCTATAAAGGATAGTGTGGTGCTGTGGTGGGTTGGTCGTGTTTTTGGGTCTCTTTTTTTTTGTTTGTGTGTTTTTTTGTGGGGGGGGGGTTGTTTTTTTTTGTGGTTTTTTTTTTTGTCTTCTGTTGTTGTTTGTGTTGGGGGTGGGGGGGTTTTGTTTTCTTTCCTGTCGGGGGGTTTCCCGGTTTTGGCGGGGTTGGGCTTTTCTTTTTCATTTTATTATACTGTCAAGAATGACGAAGTACACATAACTCAAGTTGCATCACCAAGTGCAACACACTCAATCTAATCTTAGTGTACTCTTCTGTGTGAGTCCCTCGGCATCTGTAGCTAATATTCCTCGATACGATCAGACCAGTTAGTCTGCATCTTTCTGTCGGGTGGGTAGGCTGCGTCCCATTGTGTTCCTCATACTGTCCCTACTGTGTATCTCTGCATCAATGCCCTGTCCCTGTGTATGTCTTTACCAGTAAACCGTATTCATTATTCCGTTGCGCTTTGTCTCCATTTTGCCCTAACCCGTAGTCAGGTAGGCGACTGATCACCTCTTTGCTCGGACCTGTTTAAGCTCACCGCTTAACTTCACATGGCTAGGCTGCCAGCATTGAGTGATCAGTGAAAATTTTCTTTTTATTTTTCCTTCAATTTACAATGTGTGAACGGTTTTTCTGTGTTGGTTTTTCTGTGTCAAAATTTTGATTTTGTTTGTATTTGTATGAATGTTTTCCTCCCCACCACGTCGAAATTCTGCTTCAGCTCAGTCTGATTCTATTGCTTTGAGCAAACCACGTCGAAATTGTGCTACGTACAGGGACAAGGAAAATTCTCAGTTGTCCCATTCTCAAAGTGCTAGTAACCTCGACGAAAAATCGTCGAAGGACGGGGATAATTGTCAAAATTTTGAAAATTTTTCGCAGCTAGGGACAGCGAAGTCATCTTCGCAAGTTGCTACCGGAAACGGTTCGTTGGGTCCAAACTTGACAGATTCAACAATGGCTCGTCGTGACTATCTGATTTGTTTCAAAAATAATTTGAAGCCGTTTGAAGGCTCAGAGAGTAAGGTGAAAATCACAGATTGGGTCAGAAATTTTGAATCAATTGCCCGGATAAACTCAGTTCCGGAGAATCTGTGGTACTCTCTGTTGTTGAATCTGGTCACGGCCTCAGTTTTCTCACATTTGACAGAAATTGGGCTACCCAACGAATACGAGGCACTCAAAGCTCTCATTTTTCGCCTCTACGAACCTTTCCCGGTAACAAAGGAACAGTGGGCAGATAAATTCTTCTCCCGATATCAGTTACCGAGTGAAAGCTCCCACATTTTTATTACTGACTTGCATTTGCTGGCCGTGAAAGCATTTCCGTTGGAACCCGAAAATGAGCGCTCCAAAAGAATTATAGAGCAGTTGAAAAAGGGTCTCCGACCGGAATTGCGGGCCAAATGCATCTCAGTTTTGGCAGATGCTAAAAATTGGACTGGGGGCGGTATTGAAAATTTATCCCGAATCATGGATATTATTTCGGGAGTGGAGAAGGATTCACTGCTCGCTGAGGGGACAATGGCAACCGCTTCGGCTTTATTAGCGGGAGCTCGGAACGCTCCGTTGTTGCCAACGGATTTTCCGACAGGAGCTACCCCTGCTACTATGCCGAAACCCCCCACAGATTGTTTGGCCTCACGGCTAAACGAATACTTTACTGTGACGAAAAATTTGGGTGAACAGGTGGCACAGTTGAACAAGAAAATTGATGCGCTTTCAGTGTCCACGGTCCCCGAATTTGAGAGGGAAGAGCCGAATTTTGAATACCCCTCCTATTCTGATTTTACTGATGTTTGCCCGGAGCACATGCTCTACCTACCACCAATTTGTTTCATGGGGCAATCAAATCGAGGGGGCCGCGGACGGGGTCAAAATCGAGGGGATTTACGTAATATTGATTGTCGGTTCTGTAAGAACTACGGACACTATGCTCGTGAGTGCCCTCAGCGACAGGAAGGGCGCGGAAATCGTGTTTTTCACAACACCCGTGGTAGATCCTACCGTGGGCGCGGTGGAGAACGCGGCCGTGGCCAGGCCCGCCGTGAGGAGCACTACGACCGTAGACCGACATACCCCTCCCCATTCTCTGGACCTTCCAACAAAAATTTTCGCTAAGCGGGGGAGAGGAGGTCCCTGATCTCCCCCAAGCTGAAAGCGCAGGGGACAGTTTTTCAGAAAATTCATCTGAATTGTTTTGTGATATTGCCAGCCAAATTTCAGATTGCACAGTTGGGCGTGGCCGCTCTATCGATGCCGATAGATTGTCACAAACAAGTCCCGACAATTCGAAAATTTATGTGGAGTCAAATTCAGACTCGTCGTCTAATTCTAGTGCAATCTCAAATTTAACTGTATATAATTCTGATATCGGCAGTGCCGAACGATGGAAAATTTTTCGCTGGTTTAATTCGAACTCTGAAACTGACCCCGGTTCACCCACCCAAACACAAGTGTTTTCCTGTGTAAATGTTGAGAACCCCCCTCCACCTAATGCGCTAGTCGCATATCCCCACCCCTGTA
>JASANF010001962.1:0-20917 GCA_030248245.1 Trissonchulus sp. WLG1_4 | reverse complement strand
ACTGAAAGAACGTGTTACACAATGTAAGAGTTGAGCTCCTCCGGGTAGTGAAAAAGGTGTCCAGGTCGTTGACACTTCGTCCAAAAATTTGTGGCGACGGACGACTATTTTTAACTACAATTGGTCATATTTTTTATTTCTGGGCGTGACCTATGACTGGCCTACGAGTATATATATCTGTCAGTTGTTGTGTTTCTATGTCACTATACTAAAAGACTATTTCAATTCACAAGTTACTCAGTGTCAAGCACAATGTACATACATAATGCTGGGCGCGTAGATCTGCAACTAACCTGTCGGTTGACTCTAGTGGGTAACCCACAAAGAACCGTACAAGACCTGCGAAGTTATGATTACTGTTGCAGAAGACAAACCGTTTTTTCAGCCGGCTCCTTTTTTGATAAGCTCATTTCGCAAATAGGCTACGTACTTCATTGGTGGAAAATTATAGTGGCAAATTTATAACATTTGCCTTGTAGCGATTTTGCTTGGATATGAGATTTAAAATAAAGCACATTAACTGAAACATGAGGACGGTCATGAAATAGATGGTAAAATAATGCAGAATAAATGGATAAATGTAAATAAAAAAACAAATGTACAAAATTAAACACTCAGTTGCGTAACTGTGTGATTGTGGCCACTGGCCATAAAGTAGAAAATTATATATTGAAATCCAATCACTTGTCAGCATGGCTCTGAAATTTGATAACGCGAATTCACAAGCCATGTCAGAATTCACAACTATCTACTTGTGTTGCAGTAGCAGTGTGTTTGTTGGCGTCATGATTTGTAATTTACAGAATGCCACGCGCACTAATAACCATTCAATTCGGACAATGTGGCAACCAAATTGGAATGGAGTTTTGGAAAACCCTGTGCGCAGAGCACGGTATAAACTCAGGTAAAATATTAACTTTTTAGTTGTCTTCAGGAGTATTTTGTTACATTGGCGTATCGAAGATTTTTTAAAAGGGGGTGGGTCGCCCCTTGGTCATTGTTTTTCGGTAAGTACGACTTTTGAGGTGTGCGGGGTCTGAGACTGTGCTGACAGTGATTTAAGATAATTCGTCCGTCACCGGTTGGGGACCCGTCACCCCTGGATAAAGCGCAGGATTTAGAAAAACCGCAACATAATATTTTGTTGAAGTAGTAGTGTATACATTGTTTTAGAAGGAGTGTTGCATAACTACGCAATCGATGCCCATGACAGAAAAGATGTTTACTTTTATCAGGTAATCTGCAAAAGTGCGTAGGCCTTTCCTTTGGCATTTGTCTAGGCTTGATGTCTACTTCGTCAAAGGTCAAAGTCATTTGAGGTTATGGATAGGATGGCTGATATGGTCTCTGCATGTATTGTATGTAGTTGTATTTTAGTGTTTTCGAATAGTGTGCCATGCATACACTCGTATTAAGGCAGCACATGAAAAAATGTTCGTTTTGCTGTACATAATTTTTTTCCATGTTTGTGTAGGTATATAACGTCATTTGAATTTGATGCATTCCGCAGACACTTTGGTTGAATATTTTGTCAGTTTCCTAGCATTTTACGCTGTACATTCTGTGTGTATGGGCATGTCGTAGTTTTGGATTTGTTATCTGTAATAAAGTAAATTGACCAAGAACCAAATCTTTATCTTATGTCTGTGTATATAGGAATCCTTAGTTTTGAGTCTATTTTATCAGCTCCTACTTTCAGGCAGATGACCAACACTACATCCCTCGCTCAGTGCTGCTAGACTTGGAGCCGCGTGTGATCAATCAGATATTATCGTCCGATTATGCCCGCCTGTATAATCGTGAGAACATGTACTTGTCCAAGCACGGTGGCGGCGCTGGAAACAATTGGGCAGTGGGCTATTCACAGGTACGTTCATTGGCAATCGCTGCTTCGGTGGTTTCAAGTGCTAAATTTGATTTGACTCTGATTTCAACTTTTAGCACATGTATTGAATTTTCTTGGAACGATGACAGAAGTTTTATGTTAAAATTGACGTCATATTTCACCCTTGATCGTATCGTGTTTGTAATAACAGATTGTAACTTGTGAGACAGAGTCAATAAAGACAACTTTGCAGGTACCCTATTTTACTTTATCTTTGACCTAGTAGTCCAGCTTTCTCAATAATAATGTGTTGTGTATGGTGGTTGGTGGTTTTTGGGTGTGTGTGGTTTGAGGGGGTTGGATAAGTGGTATTCGTTTTTGTGTTTCGATTAGTATTTTCTGGGATGTGAGAAAGGAGATAGAATATAAAGTGTATTATTATATGTTGAATGTTTAGAGATGATTTGTTTTGTGAGGCTTTTAATTAGTCATATTTCGTGCAGGGAGTTTGGTGGATGCATATAAGTAGAGTATTATCTGTTAAAATTTGGAATTTTGTGGGTTTTCGTTGGGAAGTTAACAAGCAGTTTAATAGCTGGAATCAGGACTGCCGGTGAAAAGAGAAAAGTTTTATGATGGGTGGAAGCATTGAAAACTAAGATAAGAAGTTTTAGGGGTCGGGGGGCTAGGGGCGGGGGCTAATAGAAAAGAATATATGGAAGTTTTATGTTTAGGACGAAGTGGTAAGTTGGAGGGTGGGAGGGCGGCGGGAGTCCTCGGTAGCAGATATAGAGAAGGTCAGCTGGTAGGAAGAGCTGGGTAAGTTGGGGACGATCAGGAATATATCAGGTCATGGACAGCTGAGAAGTATAGGAGGGTTGGAGTAGATAGAAGATGATAACTAGGAGGGGGTGGAATATTGGGCAGGGTCTTATAGTTGGCTTTGAAGTTTGCAGGTGCGAAGAGAAAGAGGAGTTTGCGAAAGGTGGGTATTCGTTTTGGGTTTTTTTGCGGAAATATTTGTGCGGCAGTGGGGGTGTAGTGGTAGGGTATATGCGCAGATCTCTGTGGTTTAGTGGGAAAATATTTTGGTGAAGGGGAGGAGAGACGTAATGGGGCATAGAAGTTGTTTAGTGGTCGGCCGGTAGTGTTCCCTTTGGTACGTCTAGTGAAAATATGTGGCCTGATGTTGTTAGTGTCTGTATATGGGATAGATTTCCTTTAGGGTAGAATTAAACCACGGGGTGTGAGGTTCTAGAGACAGTGCAGGGAAATAGGGGGTATGAAGAGGCATAATAAGGGTAGAGGTGACAGAATTGGGAAAGATGTAAGTATAGTAGGGGGTATAGGAATAAGGGATAGAGGAGAGGGACTTGAGAAAGATCTCAGAGAAGAAAGCGATTGGAAAACTGAAATTGAAGGGCTGCAAAAATGGCAACAGAAAATAGAGAAAAAGAGAAAAGTGAAGCTTGCAGGAAAAAGGGTATAAAAAGAGAGAAGGCGTAATACTGGATGGGCGTAGGAAAGTCGGTAAGTGTGTAAGTGTAAATGGACAGGTGAAGAAACAAGGTATATCAGCGAAAAGAATGTAAATCGAAAAAAAAAGCAAGAAACAAGAAAGACAAAGAAGATTTGCAAGCGGAAAAAAAAACAAGGATTCGTAGGAGCGCGGGATCGGAGGGTATATGTATTATATAAAAGGAAGGGGTAGATATGCATGGAAGATGTTGGTGCGCAGAAAGAATGTAAGAAAATATCCGCCGTAGAAGAATCAGCGCGGATGTTGTCGTAAAAAGTGGCTGTGTCCGGATATGGCTCAGAGTCGCATGGTTCGAGCTGTGTTCTCAGCGCCAAAAGATGCAGGCTACGCGAGAAGGGGTCCTATAGATGTCGGGGTAGATAGATCGATTCGTGTTTTATGTCGGATTATATATATCTGAGATATAAGCGCGAGAAGTGGCGAGAAATCGGTATCGGTTATCGGAAGTATTCGGAAAACCGGATAATCGGTATGCGGTGGTCGGGGTGATTTTTTTCGGTCCCATCCCTAGTTGTGTATTAATTTAGGGTGACAGCGTTTGTGAAGATATTTTCGATATTTTGGATCGGGAAGCGGATAACACGGACAGTTTAGAGGTTGTTTGTATTGCTAATTATTACTTATTTGATTAATTAAAAACTCAGTTTTGTTGCCATTTTTTTGAACAATAATTATTGCGGTTTTAAGTTTTGGTCATATAACTATTAGCTGTTTTATTAATGCCACCATTGTGTTGTAAAGAAAGCATGTAAGTTGATGCGATGGCTTACTTTCTCATCATGCAAAGTATAAGTGAATGTATATGTTTTGGTGAACCAAATCATCAAATATACACTTTTTCTTGCTTTTTAAGTTCTCTTGAATTGGATTATGCATAATATGATGCGTAAGTGTATTGCATAGACATTCTCAAACAGAGTCTGATGTACGTCGGGCAAAATTTGATGAGTGATGTAGCTGTGCCAGCATTGTATTGGTGTAGATTGCAACCTTGAATTTGGCTATAACATCAGCTAAGTCTAGTTTGAGGGGCTGACTATAATGTACCACTTTATGCAACTGCTTTAGTCATCGAGTGGTAGTGAAACACCAGATATCAGATACTGGTCGCCGGGAGGCAGCGGAAGCCACAAACTGAACAACTGAACTGTGAACAGTCGTGAATTCTTTTTCTAATTAAATATTAATTGGCTATAAAAAATATAATTACTGTCAATATTTCAGGGCTTTGTGATCTGCCATTCGATCGCCGGTGGGACGGGATCTGGTTTGGGGTCGTTCGTGTTGGAACGACTTGCGGACAGGTTTGTGTGCAAAAATATGGGTCGAAATTGTCAATATTTTAAGTTACAACTTGCTTTTGAGAAATTGAAATTATGTACACAAGTCTCTTCGGTTTATTTTTATCCTGTCCTATGTGACAAGAAGCCTTATAATATCAAGTGCTAAGTG
This sequence comes from Trissonchulus sp. WLG1_4, assembly GCA_030248245.1. Classification (NCBI taxonomy): domain Eukaryota; kingdom Metazoa; phylum Nematoda; class Enoplea; order Enoplida; family Ironidae; genus Trissonchulus; species Trissonchulus sp. WLG1_4. The sequence goes on along the minus strand of JASANF010001962.1, from coordinate 16,100 downwards.
CGAATTGAAATTCGGTATTATGCCTTTTCGAAAGCCGACGGTGTTCACATCAGTTTTGCAGTGTCCAGTTTAGGAGTAGTATAATATTATGTTATTTTCATACTGTAGATTTCCGAAAAAGTTGGTGCAGACTTATTCAGTATTCCCCCAGCAGGATCGTGTCAGCGATGTGGTGGTACAGCCGTACAATTCCGTGCTCACTCTCAAGAGATTGATTGAAAACTCAGATTGCACAGTGAGAGCGTATTATTGGTGCTCCGCTGTTTTTGCTTTGGTTTTTCTTTTTTTTTGTTTTTTTTTTTTTTATGTTCTATATGTTTTTTTTGAGCGTTTCTCTAGTCTTCTGAGTTGCGTTCTTCTCTCTCTGTGTTTGTCTTTTCTTGGTTCAGGTTTCTTTTTGGGCTTCTTGTGGTTGGTTGTTGTTTTGCTGCCTGATGCGATGTCCGCTTGTTCTCTGGCTGGGGCGCCTTGCTTGTCCGTGTGCGGGAGGGGGGGGGGAGGTGGATGTCGGGTTTTTGGTTTGTTTGTTTTTTTTTTTTTTTTTGTTGGTAGTTTGCTTGTGGTTTTTTTGGGTTTTGTTTTTTTTTTCTGCTTTGTTGATTTTTCAAGTTTTTGAGTTTTTTTTATTTGGTTTATTTTTATATTTTGTTTCGTTGTAGTTTTTCTTAGCTATCTCTTATGGTATTTTCTGTTTTGTTTTTTTATTTTTTTGTTATTTTTCTTGCAATTTTTGATGTGTTTTTATGCTGTTTTTCTTTGCTTTCTGCTTTTTTTTTGAGCTGAGATTTTACACTTATTTGTTTTACTCATGTGTGCTTCGCTTTGATTCGCTACCCTGTTGTGTCACAAAATTGCTGGATGTAGCCTGATAAGTGGAGCGGAGCACGCGCGGCGAGCACGGCTAGGCTGGAGGCCGGCTCGGTGTCTGGGTCTTCTGGGTGTTTTGTTGTTTTGTTCTTTTGTTTTTAGTTTTTGTTTTTTTCTTTTTTTATTTTTTTTTTTGTTTTTTTTTTTTTTTTTTGTCTTGCTTTTGTTTTTTTTTATTTTTTTTTTTTTGTTTTTTGGTTTCTGTTTTTGTTTTTGGGTATGGGTCTTCGCTTTGTGGTTTGGTCCCCCCTGCCGTGTTGGTGTCCTCCCTGCTGAGCCGCGGGGACCCGTGACAGGGAGTTTGAAGAATCTGGGGGTTGTGTGCCCGAGGGTCTCCGCTTAGGGAGTGTTTTTTTGTTTTTTGTTTTTTTTTTTTGTTTTTTGTTGGTTTGTTTGTGGCGTAGGGCCCCAGAATGCCTATTCTTTCTTTCTTCCGCGTGCGCTTTTGCTGGCGCCCCTGCACCCTATGCTGCCCCGCCCCCCGGGGGGGGGGTGTTGTGTTGGGGGTTGTGATTTTGAGGTTTGTATGGGGGGCATGTGACCCAGAATGCGAGTCTCTGGTGTGTTTTTGCCTTTTGGGTGTGTGTGCGTGTGTCCCCCTGTGAGGTTGCCCCCCCCCCCCGGGGGGGGGGTGCGGTGGGTAGTAAGTTTTGTTATTGTGATTTTGATGTTTTTGGTGGTGATGGGGGTACCTGAGCCTGAAGACAGGGTCTTTTGTGTCCATTTCTGCCTAGGACCTCCCACGACACAGTCAGGGTCCCCCCCTAGGGGGTCTAGGGGGTCTTGGGGTTTATTTTTGGTGTTTTTGTTTTTGTGGTTTCTAGGGGTGGTTTTGGGCCCTGGAACGGGTCCAGGGGGGGCTTTTGCCTAGAGTCCCTGTATAGCCCGCGCCGCTACCCTCCCTCGGGTGGCTTGCGCCCGGGGGGGGGAGGGGCTGAATTTTTGGAATTGGGATTTTGTTGTTTCTGGGGGTATTTTGGCGCTGAGGAAAAAAAGGGGGGTCCCCTCTACCTAGAATAGAGGGTCCTTTGCTTAGAATAGAGGGTCCTCTACCCACTGTCGGCAACCCGTTGTAGCCACCCGACTAGTTTTCAGTGTAATGAAATGGCCAATATTTGTTTAAATATGTCACGAAACATTCCAAATCCAATTTAATTTAAATAATTAAATTTTTAAAAAAATCATGTCGGTAGTATTTCTAAAATTTTGGCAACTTGTAGGTTTGGCTAATAACCCGAAAATGAGGTACTGAGTTTAGCTCTTGTTTTTTTTTTTTTTGTTTTGAAATGACGTCAATTGTTGACTTATAATAACCGATTACTAATGTTTGCTTTCTAAAAGCAGTGTCAATTGACTACAATTACACTTAAGCTTTATAACTGATAACTGAACTGTATTTATTTTAAAAAGAGTAAAAAACTGATAGTTAACTGCAAATTTCAGAAGAGTTAACTTAACGACTGAACTGCTTCTGTCTGAAAAACTGATTTTGAAATCAGTTAACTGTTATTGTTTTTCAGTTAAATGCTATAAATAATATATTTTTTGTTATGCGTAGATGCTGTTTTTTTTTTGTTTGTTTTGACGTAGTTTAATAATGTGTTTTTGTTTTGTTGTGGGGAAATTCTAAAAATCTTTACATCACCTACGTTCAGAAAAGTCCTTGTTTATTCAGGCACACAATAGATTTATTTTCACTTATTGCGCCACAGCGCAACAGGTTTTCTAGAGTGGTTAGATAGAGTTTGTCAAATTTGCGCTTGGACACACCTGACATTTCAAAAATGTCAAATTTCCAATGTTAAAACACTGTAAGGAGTATTTGTGTTTAGTGTTAAATAACACTCAAACCTGGAAAAGAAAGTACCTCGATCTGCACTGCTCTTTTTCTTACAATCCAACCGGGCCCGTTTTTTAAGAGCAGCTTTAGGCTCGGATCGGCCGTTTAAAAAGGTTATATACCCGGCCTCTACTACTACTCATACTATGGTTTGGCATTAGTAGTCGCTTTCAGTGTTACGTGACGTGCTTTCTTTATGCTATTTGGTTTATATATTCTTTTGCGAGCATACTTTTTGGAATCAAGAGGTTACGTCATTTGTAGTTACTATTTATCAGAAGTTTTTGGATTGAAATAATTTTTTTTATCTCATGTTGACAAAAGGTGGTTTTTGGTTTTAATAGTTAAAGTAGAGTCACCAATTAAGTGGTAGTAGTTAAATAGTAATTAGTACTGAACTATGTATTAGTTATTATAAGAATTGCAAAACATAGGCTACGTTGAAATTTAGTCATGATAATAGCGGAAACAAACCAACCATTTTCTAGGAATAACTGAAAATATTTTCAGTTAAAGTTATCAGTTACAGTTAAGTTAACTTAACTGTAACTGAACTGATTAAATTTTTGCGAAATTAACTGATAACTGAACTGAACTAATTTTCAGCTAATCAGTTAACTGATTAACTGAACTGATTAAGATTTCGGTAACTGAAAACATCCCTACAAGTCATCCAGTTTTTTTTACTTCGTCGTGCGTTTCTAATTCTCTTGTTCTACTTCAGGTGGTTCTTGACAACACAGCACTAAACAGTATTGCTGTGGAAAGAATGCACATTGAACAACCAACGTTTGCACAGATTAACCAATTAGTAAGTTTGCTTCTCTGTCTTTGTAGGAGACACGCGATCGCGCCTGATACTAGACTAAACAAATTTAGGCCTTTTGCGACTTACCACAATGTGAATTTTTCTTTTTTGAGCACTTTACAGCCGTCTGGACGAATTTTATGCTTTAAAGTACTTGTTTTGTTTTTTACTTTTTTGAGCATTTTACAGCCATCAGAAGCATATTATTTTGAGCTCCCTGGAAACAACTTTTTTAGCATTCAGAAGCGTGTTTTGTCCCTAGGGTCATATATATCAAAGGGGAGAAGCTTGTTCTGAAATCTCAAATCGTGGGTGGGGGCTTTCATTAAAATGTGTGATATAGTCAATAGTGTTTTTTTGAAGACGAGCAGCATTAATGCAGTGTTTGTTTGCCAGGTGTCGACCATCATGTCCTCCTCCACGGCCACCCTGCGCTACCCCAGCTACATGTACAACGACCTGGTCAGCATCGTGGCCTCCCTCATTCCCACTCCAAATCTCCACTTTCTGGTCACCGGGTACACGCCACTCACCACTGCCGAGCAACAGGTGAAGGCGCTTTAGGATTGATTTAGACTCAGAGCAGTATTCTATTACTGTTGTGTTGCAGTTTTTTTGACAAAGTGCTCTATTTTGATATTACTACTAATGTTAAGTGTTAATATTTGGATAAAGCATTGAGGGCAATCTGGGTTAAACAGTTTCTTGCGTATGCCACAGGTTTTTGTATACATTCTGGTTATGCTCGTCATAACAAACTTTCGTTCGTTTCAGTACAATTTGAACCTTAAGAGAACATACACAATCCAATCCCCTTTAGGTTGCTTCTAATGGCGAAACTCTGGATTAATTGGGTTAAATCGTGCTACTGCTCGTGTATTTATTCCAAGATTTTCTATTAATTCTGTATGCTTGTCATTGGGGCTTATCCAAAATTGGATTTATCGGATTAGATTTAACTTTATTTCGTCAATAACCCAGCGTCAGTTAAACGTAATTTATTGAATCTTGGCACACACCGAGGTACTGTATGTGAGCCATGTATGGCCAAATTTTAGCCGGCTATTTTCATTTTGTGCTGAGCTATCAGCAAAATTAATTTAAATCTAATCCGTTAAATCCAATTTTGGATAAGGCCCATTGTTTCATTCCAAAATGACTTAAAAACGACATACATTCAGTTGTAGTAACCTGGGTTTTGTTTTCATAATAAAACCCTTGACTCTCTTTTAGACAGAAAATGTTCGCAAGACGAGTGTGTTGGATGTGATGCGTCGATTGCTGCAGCCAAAGAATCTGATGGTCTCCATGGCACCGCACAAGGACAAGCGCACACAGCACTGCTATATTTCCCTGCTCAACATCATTCAGGGGGAGGTGGATCCCACTGAGGTTGGTTTGCAGTATGCTAGACATTTTGGTTTGGTGTGGAGGCGGCTCCAGCTCAATCATAGCTAGTGTTTTTAAGCGGAGTTCATACTCTTGTCCTTAAAAAGATAGGGACAGGGACAAGGATGACAAACCTTTCTACCCATACAAAGTTGGGTCATTTGGCCTGGTAGATCACCGGGAATTACTTAAGGACAAAACGATAGGGACAAGGACAAGGACGAACCGGGCTTTAGTGTTTTTAATTTTTCAATTTTAAAACAGTAATAATGCCCAAATGCCACAACTCCTACGGTTTAATTTTTAAGTGTACGGTGAAGATAGAATAAAGCCTACATTAACCAATAGTGTGGTCGTTTAAAAATATATATATATACGAAGAAAACAATAACGACGTAGTTTAAGTTAACAGTTTATTCGATACCATAATATTAGAACGTTGTTTTTTTAGGTACATAAAAGCCTGCAACGAGTTCGTGAGCGTAAGCTTGCGTCCTTCATTCCCTGGGGTCCGACCAGCATTCAGGTTGCCTTGTCGAGGAAGTCACCATTTGTCAAAACCGGGAACAGAGTCTCTGGCCTTATGCTGGCTAACCACACCGGCATAAGCACGGTATTTTTTGTTTTATTTATTTTTGGTTTATTTTTATCTTATTACTTTTCGCCCTATTTTTTTATTTTGACTACAGTTTTTCTAATTATTATCACCTCGTATCTTTAGGGTATCGTCGTTTAAGGGGTTAATTGCGTTTTTAGGTGTTTTTTTTGAAAAGCGAAATGCGTTTGCAAAATCAAATAGCTAGTGGTCTTATGCATTGAGTAGAACAATATCTTTTCTAAATGTATGCCATGCATTGAAAGTTTGAAACTTAACCTTTGATTTTGTTTTCAGTACAACGGCTAAAGAAAGGTCCTTTCCAAAATATTAGGATTTTTAACATATTTTCTTGCAATTAAAGACCTCTAAAAATGTCCACAGGTGAAATATCGAGAAAGTGAGAGACATGCTTGGGGATTTTGACCTCTACAATAGTCTGCCAAAAATTCGTGCTCAGGCTTCATTTTGTAACTTGAGTTCTGTGGGCGCAAAGTTTACATAGAATATAGAAATCACAAAAACCTCGAAAACGCAAGTGCCACCTTAAATAATCTATAGACGCAGTATCTGAATGCGCATGCCCCTACCAAGCGGGCTGATAATTTTTTAATTGATATTGATATTTTTTGTGTTTTTGAGTTAAAAGACTGAGCGGTCCAGAGTTGGATTCGCTTTTTGGACTCTAGTTAATTTTTGATAATGATAATTTTTTTATATGGAGGATTTGCGATACTTTAATTTTACATGATCTGTAAATTTAACCTGTTGCAGCTATTCGAAGAAATTCTATCTCAGTATGATCGGTTGCGAACTCGTGGAGCTTTCATCGAGAACTTCAGACGGGAGGCCATTTTCGCCGACAATCTAGATGAACTGGATAATTCTGAACAAGCCGTTCGGGACTTGATCGCCGAATACAGAGCTGCGGCCACGCCACAGTATTTGAACTGGCAGGGGCCCGGATCCGCTTAAGGGGGTAGTGCCGCGAAAGCCGTCAACTTTGCATGTCCGTAAAACTTGTTCAATAAAATGTTAGAAACAGTTATGTTTGTTACTTCTATAGAAGGAACTATTGTTTTGAATCCAACTCTGCGTGTAAAGCCGGGGCTATACTTCCAAAAGCTTGGCTAATGGCTTTGCTTGGAAGCGCCTCAAAGCAAAGCCAAGCTTGACTTCGACGCGATTTGAATTGAAGTCAAATCTGGCATAGTTTTGAAGCCGCAAAGCCCAGCATCGCTTTTTTTCAAACCGAGCTTGGCTTCAAAGCAGCGATACGCTTCGAAGCGACGCTGCGCTTTGAAAATTCAAATCTAGCTATACTTTCGCGCCATATTAATTGATTTATATTCAAATTCAACCACGTCGTCGATTTTTTGCGTGTTCTCAATTGTTTCATCGGCATCCAAACCAGCATTTTCGGGTTCCTCTTCTTCCAAACTCATCTGAATTTTAAAAATTAAATACTTTGAAATACAAAAAGCAAATATATATTGATAATAAAGTGACGACGAACTAAAAAAACTACTAAGAATAAAAAATATGCGTAAAAACATTACTATACTACTCCAAAAAAACGTGGAAAATTTCAACGCGCTTAAGCGCTTCAAAAGTTGAAATGATTTCAACTGAGGCTGCTTCGAAACGCGTCGAAGCAAAGCGAGGCCTGGCATTGGAAAGCGTGGGAACACTGTTGACGCGTTGAAACAAAGCCAGGCCTTGCTTCGCACTTTCGCAGCCAAGCTTGGCTTTGCTTTGAAGCGCTTCGAAGCTTTCCAAAGCGTTCCCATGCTTTCGAATGCCAGGCCTCGCTTTGCTTTGAAGCGGTTTGAAGCGCTTCGAGATTTTTGCGAAGTATAGCAGGGGCTTAAAAGTAGCAGCTACATGTTGTACGCATAATATGATTAACACGTATTGAAGTCAGTATGGGAACGGTTTTTTTCTGAATAAAGACTTTTTTACATTTTTAAATGAAATGGTTAACAGCAGTTTAGTAGAAATTGTCAGATATGATTTTAATATACGATTACATAAAAAATAAATTCGCGTAGCATCTTCTATCCAGCTCTTTTCGTCTATTCTTAATGTGTCTTCATAATCCAGTCCATAGCCACTAGAGTTCTGCCACTAGCAAATTTTCCGGGCCGGGCTGACTAGCCCGGAGCAGGCCCGGAGCCCGCGAGCTGGCCCGGCACAGACTTCATCAAGTGAGAAAATGCATTGTGTGTGCGTCTGAGTGTAGTATAAGTGCCTGCGCATTTGTAACAAGCAGGATTTTCATGCAAACTTTTAGAGTAAGTTTATGCTTTTGACGCATACGAGCTTTACAAACTTTAATCCTGCCGCCAACAAATTCCTGAACACATACAATTAATTCCCCGACAATTTTTAACAAACTTCAATGTGAAAGCTAAGTAAAAAATTATGCCTGTGATGCCTGTAACTTTGAACCTCCGGCTATATTAGCTACATATATTAATACAAAATCTCAATTTAAGGTTTCTTGCTAAATTTTTTGATTTACCTCATTTGTGGCACATTGTTCCCCGTTTTTGGCCAATTGCAAAATTGAAAAAAATCTCAGATTCTCGGCTCTAAGTGAAAAATAAATTTGTTTAAGATTAGCCTGCATTATCATATGCATCAACTTTTAATCATGCAAACACTCTGTAAAAAACTAACAAATGCTAGTTTTTTATTATTATTTATATTTATTTTTTTATTTTTATTTATTATTGCTAGATTTGGTATTATATCTATTTTAATTACCAAACAGCTCTAAATAACTGATTCTAAACAATTGTTGCGCATAAACAGAAACATAGCATGGACAATGATGTCACTACCAAGTAGGGCCACAAACTATTACTTTGCTAAAATTAAAAATTTTAAGTGTCTGATTGTAACTGCTAAACCAACTACTGTAACAAATATCCTAAAATTAAGCAGGCTTACTTAAACTACCTTTTGGGGTTACTTAAAAAAATATAATGGTCAACTATTTTTGGCCTTAATACCTTAATTTCGGTAAAAACTATTTAAACTAAAATTACAATACAAAACGGAACGATCAAAGAATTATTAGTGGACGTCGTCCTCCCCCCCCCCAAACCGGATAGGCACTTTTTGGCAAAAAAACGGCTCATCAAAGTAAGTCAAAACAAGTCAAAACATTTCAAAACTTCTATTCAAAGTTAACAAAGCCCTATGCTTACTATATAACCCGATACTTTAATCGTATTTTGATGCAGAACAATGCTTACATGTAATTAGAAAACGAAAAGTAATATAAAGTCCTGCCGCCACTGAGGTGGCGGCAGGAAAAATCAATATATATATGCAATGCAGTCATCCTTCATACGTTGCTGAAGCTCGAGACGGCCCTGGGCTTGCGGATTTCTAGGCTCGGCGGGACGCGCACGGCCCGCGGCCCGGCATTTTATGGACCGGGCCCCGGGCCCATCATGTCAAAAAAATCTCGTCGGGCCGGGCCCGCTACCTGCCCGGCCCGCCCGCTACAGGCTCGGGCAGAACTCTAATAGCCACAATCAATCATCCACACTAAGTGAAGCAGCGTGGTCGAGTGGTCAAAGGCGCTAGTTTCTTTAATGATAATTTGGTGCTTTTTTGCGAAAAAACTACTCTGCTTTTGTCTGCAAAATCTGTTTTGGATGAACCATTTTTCTTGTCAAAATAGGGATCTGAGTGCTGAAATAGCAAGTATTTACGGCAACTATGGCAACTTAACGCTTAGGTTTAGTGTCAGGTATTTGATTAATTAACGTACTTAACGTACAACTCGTTTGGGTTGCCATTACAATAATAACTTCATGCAAAATTTTAGCCTTAAATTTTTAAGAAATTGAGAAAAGTTCATATCTCAAAAATTTCTCCATCAATTTCGCTGAAAGTTTGTCAAAATGTCCACTAACGTATTTGCAAACATTTTCTGATGTTTTAGCACCTAATTAATATATTAAAAATGAGTTATTAACGTTTTATCCCTATCTTAAAGCTTAGCAACGCATCAGCGATATTATACTAAAGTGTGTTACGCAGAGAATCTACGCGCTGATTGGCCAGCCACATGTTGCACAAAACGGCAAGATGTGGCTTGAAAACGACCAGCGCATCCGCCTGTGCTGGAACACAGGCAGGCTGGAGAGTGTCTCACTCTTCTACAGAATAAGACGCTATTATGTACTCTTGATGTTGATGACACCTATTGCTTGATTGATAATTAATTGATTACCGGGATATTTGACTAATGTGCAGTCTTTACTTCCATTGTAATGAAGATGTCTGTATTCTGTTTTGTATTCATTAACTTGTTTTATTTTGCTATCTCTTTGTGATCAATTCGTTATCGATGTTTTATATGACATGTTTTTGACTGTCCTACTTTTGGATACTTGTACATAAAATAAAAATTGATCTCCCATTTGCATGCGTCTTATCATTTTGTATATATATATATATATATATATATATATATATATATATATATATATATATATATATATATATATATATATATATATATATATATATATATATATATATATATATATATATATATATATTATATTATATATATATGTGTGTGTGTGTGTGAAAAACTATGCAGACAATTTCGGCAACATACGGCTGTGGCCAGGTAATAGGTATGAATCGACCCTACACCACGGTGCGTGACGAATGACTGTAAATGCATCCAGTGTTTTGGTGAGTCAAGCAACCGAGCAAGGGTCGATTACTAGTAAGCAAAATAAACAAAATGTAAGGCACTATTGCCCTAGCGACAACCGGAAGGTGTAGCAGATCGTGAGGTTTCATTTCACAGAGTGAAGGGTAAACATTTTCATGCCAATTTTGCATTGGGCTTTGCTTGTTCCTAATGCAATATTATGCAGTATGCACCTTTGCACTATGCTGTTGGATTCGTACGTTTACTGAGAGCAACTTTTCCAATTTCACCAAATTGGTTCTGGGCGCAGGGCCGCACTGGTAGGTAGGCATCTTGCTCAACGGATTTACGTATTTGTTCATTCACCATTACACAGTCGGTGACACCGTCCGCTCTGACCATGCATAGGAAGTTTCTGAGGCCGATTTTTACTTTAAAAATTGAAGTAAAAACTAAAATTTACTAAAAATAGATCCTATATGCTGATAGGATGACCTAGCTGGTAACACTTGACATTTCCATTTTCATCGGTGTGCCGAACGGTCAAACCTACTAGAGAATAAGAATAGCTCGAGAACAAGGTTGGTGCAAACGGTCGATAAGCAAATGAAAGCTCTTTTCGTATTTTCTTAAAAAAATAGAATGGCTTTCAATCTTTACAGTCTTAAATTTAAGTCTAAGACAATTTACACTCATAAAACTTAGCACATTTACAATAAAGTAGTGATGTGGATCGGATCGCCGGATCGGATCGGTCGATCCGGGTGTCGGATCGGATCGGATCGTTGAATTTGCCGGATCGGATCGGCTTTAAAACTTCGGATCGGCGATCCGGATCGGTAGTATAAATTTTGAGTCTCGAAAACAAAATTTCGTAACTTGACAAAATTTTGCGTAATTTCAAAAACTTTTCGAGCGATCAATGAAACGCACAAGTATAACTACTACTCAATTTAGCAAAATATCGGCTTTATATTAGCGGAAGCGCACAGTTTATCCATACATAAGTGGAGGGGAGGTTTCTCATCATTGAATTTGCGTGAAGACTCGTACTACTTCGCCTACAAAAACAATCTTGCAACATTGTTTTCGTAAACACAAGAGTTACAGGGCATTGTTCGTTACAGGCAGATTTATCGGGGAACAAAATGTTCGACCCGCGACCCAACCCACGAGTAGTATAGCGTACTGATCTCAGGGCAGATTGGGTGGGGAGGAGCCGAGGAGCTATCTTTAACGTGTAAAATCCTGCGAAAATCCTGCTAGCGAATTGGGTGGGCAGGAGCCACCAGTTTTATAAAATTTTTACTTTAAATTTTTTAATTTCAATTTTTTAATTTTTAATAAAATTTTAATTCACGTATTTTTCAATTTTTTTAATATTAAATTAAACAAGCATATTATTAATATTAAAATAATTTTTATTTTTGTTTTTTTTTATGAACTACGTAATGCGGTTGCAATAAACACGTGTATAGCCTAGGGCGTTTAAATTGATGCCAACTAGTGGCAGAAAACTAGTTAGGTAGGTTACTGTAGATTACGTATTTTAGGTAAATGAGCTGTAACTCAGCAATTAAGTGTCCGATCAACCAGATCAATAGGTCATTTTGTAGCTTATCATTAGGACTACAAGGCTATATAAAAAACTAAGCTGAATTATTTCCTGGTAGTTAGCTATAGCTACGTTTAGGTACCTTATTGGAAGTTTTCGGTTAAAAACATACCGCACATTTTACGGGCATGGAAGATTTCTCAGCAATTACTCAATCGATTTACGTGATCAATACGTCATTACGTAGCCTATCAAGAGTAGTACAAGGTGATATAAAAATCTAAGCTCAATTCATACTCTGTCATTAGTAGTCACTGTTTTAGTACAACCACCTTATTTTTTCAAATACGCTTATGTACTGTGTTTGGCTAAAAAACACACCGCACATTTTACGGGCATGGAAGATTACTCAGCAATTATAGGACCGATCAATCTGATCAATATGTCATTGTGTAGCCTATCAAGAGTACTACAAGGTGATATAATAAGCTTGGCTAAATTCTTCGTTTTTTGGCAGGTATGGCAGGTTTAGTATACCTAGTGGAATTTTTTGGACTCTAGCAATATATCATCGTATAACATAAGTACTACAAGCTGATATAACAACCCAAGCTGAATACCCACGCTAAGGGTAGATTTACCTATTGCTAAATATACATATTTTGTAAACTTAATAGTTTGGTAGTAACCACAATGATTAATGACTAATAGTTGGTAATTTGACAGAAGTTTAGGGTGAGTCATGGCGTCATCGTGATTGATTAATTGCTAATAGTAGGTAAATTGACACATTCCTAAGATGACTCATAGCGTCTATCGGGCGTGACGGCGAAGGTAATGTAATATATATGTGTGAAAAAGCCTACACGGGTTAATAGATAACTTGGGGTGCTCCAAATGTGGTGTGAAAAAGACTTATGACACTAAACTTTTCGACTGTGTTATGCGAGAACTCTAACTTTCGACTCGGACTAAACTCTACACGATCACTTCCTTAGGTTCACTATCAACACAATATGGGCAATACAAAACATACGTTTAGGGTGCGCGTAGGTACTTGCTGATACACAGTAATACTTTCCCAATTTGGTTCTACCCTGTCTATATCGGATCTCAACTCAAACTCAAATAAGCTCGTGGAGTAGCAGAGGTTAGAAATGTTTTTGCGGGGGCTCCACCCTTCGAAAAGGGAACCGAGTAGCTACAGAAGACTAAACTACAGAGATCCGTTTAGGTCACCTAGGATCCTAGTCCAACCTCGTAGTTAAGCTCAGTGCCTCTGCGTGCTAACTCAGTCGAAATGCTTACGATCGCCGAAACGTACGTAAACACAAATACAATATGAAAACACTAACAGTACTACCTCCACGGCGATCGTATTCACCTAGAATTCTACTGATCTCTCAATGACAGAAACACACCCTTTAATTTTGGCTAAGTTCTCGCTAACCCTCAATCAACGTGTGGATAACTCAAAGTTTGCCTCTCCTATAGCTTCTACTTAACCTTCACTTGAGCAACTGGTTACAGATGATTTAAACTGCTCGGACAAGCTTTTCTACTCTGCCCGTCGTGATTCGGGAGGGACACCAAAGGCCGGGGATAACTAGGAACTTATACCTTGTTTCAGAGGCCTAGCTCAACCCTGACGCCTGCTTTTTCTGGTGTCGGGGGACACTAACGGATCAACTCCCCAAACGCTACCCCAGCGACAAAACTTTCACTTCACTTTTTGACTAACAACTCGAACTCTACTCAATACTAGAAATTGTGTGTGACCGGTGTAAATCGTACGTAACCTGAAAAAGATAGCATAAATATCCTAACAGTCAATCGTAGCTACGAATCTGCACTCCTAAATAACTCGCGTAATAGTCTTCGATTTGGGTTCAACCGCTAAGGACACGACACAATATATACCGCACAAAACACGCTTCCTGAAAATCCCTAGACTGGAATCGGCACTCTTCTAGCCTGACCCTTCTAGGCTAGAACTAAACCTGCAACAACTGGTCTACTGGTCTACTACTCAACCGGTCCACTGACTATTCTAACCTAAGGGTCAGCCTAGGCACTCTACCTAGCAACAGCTACTGCACAACTAACAATTAGGTCCTGACTGGGCTGGACGGAGTGGCGGTGGATCAGCGATGGAGAGAGACGGGCTGGAGCGGGCTGGACGCAGGACCGGGGGGCGGAACAGCAACGGCGGGAGACGGGGCACGGAGCCGGGAACGGGCACAGGAGCGCGGGACCGGAGCGGGCAGCCGGGGAGACGAGGGAACGCCGTACGGTCGTTCGACAGGACAGTGGGGCACGGCGCGCGGCGGACGGGTGGCGGTAGGAATTGGCCGAGCGACGGGGGAGCGGCCGAGGAGCGGAACTGGTGGCGTTGCAGCGTGACGCGACGTGGCAGCGAGGGGAAAACAGCACGGGGGTACGGGCGCCGGACAGCGCGAGCGGGGGAAAGACGGACCGGACGGCGGCACGAACGCGGGCGAGACAACCGGGCGTGGATACGCACGGTCAGGGGGAAAATCAGCGAGAGCCGGGGGGCGCGGAATAGCGCGGGGCGAAGGCGGAATAAATATGGTGGCCCAGTGGCACCTGAAAAGAAATGCGCTAATGCGCTACAAAGTTACTGACAATTTGGAGCCCTCTGGGCTGATACCACGATCGCAGGCGATCTCGCTCACAGTTCAACAGTAAAGGCGGAGTCGGGATTTAGGCGATTAATTTATTGGACGCCAATACAGGTGAAATACAGAGCAGGGGCAATAACGGTGCAAATACAGGGGAGCAGGAGAGAGCGATCTTGGGCCGACTATCTGCGGCAGAAATTTACAACCCGACTGACTTAGCTAAGGGGAAAAATTCAGTATTTTTTTTATTTTCTTTGTCGGGATCTCCCGATCCCGAAACTGACCAATCACGTTCGGCCATTCTTAGGCCCGCCTACCTACACTTTCGTTAAAATCCACTTGAGGGCTGGGGGGGGGTCGAAGGCTGCTGGCCCTCACACCTCGAACTTAATTCCTTTTTAATGGCCCTTGATTCCTGGTGGGCCCAGGTATCATAAATTCTTCTACTCCTTCTTGGGCCTACCAGAGAACTTAAACACTTGAGTTACTGTATTGTGACAAAACTGGAAAAACACGAACCATGAAACGGAAAAGGAGAAAGAGGGGGAAAATGGGGGAAAAGGAAAAATGTGACTAAAAACCAAATTATTACTTAACCAGTTCGTTAATATTACGTATTACTAAAATATGTACTTCATTACATACTGCGTGAACTTAAGACTTGACTGCTGTACTTAATTATTATGCATTATGGGCTGCAGACCCATTCAAAACTTGACATGTACAATCTACCGTAATCCTCTCACTAAACTTAGGGTGAACTTAGGGCTTTCTTCTGCTCCCAAAAAACATAGTTACCAATACCAAGAATGTTCGAAAATGAGTCCATGATATATATTATGAAATGACGAATCAGATAATACCAAACACGAATAGGTTACAATTACTAATTACTGAATAATAACATTACAAAATTAGGGTCTACTGCTCTTTTCACGCCTACGATTCTGCTCAAATTCGACTAAACTTCACTATCTAACTTCGAATAACTTCAGCTGTACTACTTCGAATAACTTCAGACTTTCTGTAATCACTCACTATTTTATGCTCTACAATTCCGTATAATTCATGTTCCACAAGACCAAAAGATTACTTAGTTATTAATTACTAAACTTCGCTTATTACTGCCTTTTTAGCTTCCAGCCAGCTCGCCAATATCTGGGCTAATGCTATGGCTTAGCCCAGATATTGTTTACAAACAACTATCCGGCTAGCTTCTATACTCTCAGGGGGGTTTTCAAATCACGGCTTAAGACTGGTTAATTACTGATTAATAAAACACGACCCTCAGACCATACGGACAAATACGAATACCAACAACACATACGGACAAATGGGCAATTATTTCACGACAATCGGCTTCAAATATTCACAAGGAGCAAAAGGGAAAGGGGCGGATACTGGTTAAGGACATTATTACGTATTACTTCTACTTCCTTCTGTGCCAAATTCGTACTATACTTCAGGGGGGACTTAGGACTTCTATAACTAACGATTAACCGAATCAGGCGCTCTCGTACGGACATAGGGGGGAGATTGGGGGTTTTGGGAAATATGCAAAATGGGAATTCCGCCTGAGAGTGTGGCCTCATTCTGCGCCACGTCCGATCGTTAAACTACGTACCAAACCGAACAAGTAGCTCACTTCTTGCAGCTACAACCAAAATTGGGCAAAACCTGTATCAATCAGGGGGCTCGTTAACCCTGTTTTATTACA
>JASANF010001960.1:0-15535 GCA_030248245.1 Trissonchulus sp. WLG1_4 | reverse complement strand
ACACGCAGGCTGGTAAATTAGTGTCAGGTAATTCTATGAGGCTCACGGTGCCTAAGAATCAAATACAGAAATTATAGCCTAAAAATTAGCATAGCTCAAACCAATTACGGAGAACTTTTTATTTAAGCAACACTATAGACAACTCAAGTTTTGATCAAACGTTTGCTAGAGGCTATCATTATGACAGGCTTTGCGCTCATATTGGCGAAAGACAAAATGACTAATGTCGTGTCCAATGATTAGTGTCTTCATCATTGTGCGGAATTCCATGTATATATGTGCCTACACACAAAGGAATTGATTGAAATGCGAAAAACGTCCAGATACATAGCACAGGCTAATTTCTTGAGCGTCGACAGACACTAATTGGTTGAGCGAATGCAAACCCTTGAATTTTCTAATCTGCCCGTTCATAATTCACACCTATATTTAAGGTTCAAGATAAAAAGCAATTGTTTCAGCTTTAATCATCTACAGGTTTTCAATAGTTCTGAAGAGTCCACAATATTGTGAATAATCATCGTCTCACATGGGTTTGGGGGGGGGGGGAAGTTTCATTATTCCCCACACCCTCGCTTCCAAATTACTCCTTAGTAACAAAAAAACTGCGCTCATGACAATCTCATCATAATCATCACGATCATCTACGGGAAATAATATGAAGTATGTAAAGTGCACAAGGCAACGAGAAAATTAAGACTGCGACTAACTTGGTTATGATTCTAATATGGTTAAAACAAATGCTAAACAGCTGACTAATATAGAAACAAATTATGCCAGTAATAATGACTATGACAGGAAACTTTTTTCCGTTGACTCAGCTTAACTGATCAGTGATGTAAATGAAGGCAATAATCTGACGTTAACTTTTCTTGATCTCGATAGGTCATTCTCTAAGAAAGAGTCAACAGCTTAAACTACAACTTGTGTTGACGATAAGTCATGACAGCGTCTACGAAGTACGGAGCCAAACATAATTATTTATGTGAATTTTGAGATAAATTATTGAGATGACAAGTGTTAACTTAATCTGTTCAATTGCCTTTGGAAATTGTCTCTATCAAATGTGTAAGCGGGAAATTGGGGGACCATAAGAGACGGAAGAGGATGAAGGGCTATGGTAATTGTTTCCAAAATATAAATTATCAGTAATAGACGTAACAGTTTTGTGGAGGGTTTCCCTCGCGATACGGTCATTGACGAACTGACTGGATATTGCCCTCCCCCGGAGTAGTCCAAATGTTGGCGGTCATCGGGTATGGTGACCCTCAGCAGCTTTCAGCTCATTTCTACTACTACTACTACTACTACCACAACAAGTACTCAAAATCCTACAGTTATTTTAGCGAGTATAGTTTCGTCAAACAAGAACATGCACGACAACCTAGTGAAATTAACGATCCCGGTAATTAGGATTACATAAAACTGAATTATTCCAGAAGAACTGTTTTACGCAAAAACTTGGGATTTATTAAGAATTAAATATTCTAAATACATAAAATTGATACTTGTCGAGAAGGGATTTGCACAGAAAACTTGGGATTTAATAATATCCGCCAAATTATCACGCCTGGGACAGTAATAGTTCTCAGTTCTTCAGTAATAAGCAGCACAAGCAAAGAAAGCCAATTTTTATCTTCAAAGAATAAAACTGGAGCTTACTTTTCTGAAACAAAAACCTATCTCGTGCTCTGTTCAACTGATAGCAGACATCTTGAGCAATAGAAATATTTCCTCAAATCACGGAAACCTTCAGAAAAATAGAATGTTTAGCTATATTTCTACTTGAGGCTGTAGTAATGTTTTATGCAGGCATTATGTTTGAGAAATATTTATGCATACTTATCGACCAACTTTGGCCGATATGGTAAATACCAAAATGTGAAGTTAGGTCTCTACGGCATCTATAAGTGGCACAGATTTTTGTACAGTTAATTACTTCAGTTTCTTGGCCTTATTTAGCATCAGCAACTTATTCCCTGTCACACAAAAGTTTACACAATTTATTTACTTATGATGTAAAATTAACATATGTACAACGTTATTAGCTATTAAAGTTATTTTTGGTCACATTTGTGTGCTGCGAAAAAATGAAGTTGGCGTCACTCATACAGCGAAATCAAAGAAAAGGGTATTTCATTAATTTACCAAATTGAAATTCGAAGAATATGCAACATCATTTCATACAAGAATGTCCAGGTAATTTACTTGGCTACTGTCTGACCTTACGATACAGGCTTACGAGTACAAGAGAAGAGAGTGAATTTCTGATAGTTTTAGAAACTTATAGCTTGCAATAAAGTCACTCAAAAAAGACACAGGGGTGTAATCAGCATTCATAAAAGGGGTCATACCTCGGCAAGCTGTTGTTCGGTTGACGGTTTCGGCGATCTAAGGCACGCAGTCCCCAAAGCCCAGAAATATTAGGGATGGAAGTCTCGGTCTCGGTCTCGGTCAAAACCCGAGACTAGCCCAGTCTCGGTCTCGGTCTCGGTGGTCGAAAAGTCTCGGTTTGTACCCGGTCTCGGTTTTTCAATTCTATGAAAAATTTAGCTGTGGTTCCCCCTTAGGTTTTTATTTTTGACAGAAACTTTTTTTCGGAAGTTTCCATTTCACGAAAATTTGACCCGAAAAAAAACAACTTTACCGTGGTTGTTTAGTTTATCAGTAAAAACAGACCCTTCAAAAAAGTAGGTTTGTGATTAGGTTTTTTACTTCATTCATCTTGTAAATCTGTTTGTATGTATATTTACCTTTACATTTTATTCTTTAGTATTAGTTTTTGGCTGGTCAACGTTTTTATGCCAATCGGTGACTTCACATAGTTGAGCGTGAACTGCAATTAGTATGACTTTAGCCTGTACAGACGACAAAATTTACTGTTACAAATCATATTCATGCGGAAAAAACAATTATTTATCATTACACTTAATTTAGTCCCAGGGGATTGAGGGAGCCCCGCTAAAGGGGAAGGGTGTACCGAGGGAAGCAAAGAATGAAAAAGCGTCACGGCGCGCATGGGTTAACTTTTGCGAAAAAACCTTTCCGTCTTGGCTGTATTTTAGCAGAACATCGGTAATTCCAATAAATTCTGAGCAATTTTTAACTAATTTCGTGACAGGAAGAACCAGGAATGTATCCAAAACTGTCGTGATGTAGCTGTTATATACACACAAGGTGTCTGAACATGATCTTGTAATAATGTTACCTAAAAACTAGTAAAAAGTCATCAAATCAATACGTAATAAATGGTAAGAAATGACCAAGTCTCCGTTTTTGCGGTCTCGGAATTGGACTTAGTCTAGGTAGTCTCGGTTTCGTGGTCTCGGTCTCGGAAAAAAACCGATACTTCCATCCCTAAGAAATATTTGCAGTTTTTGCCGACGTTTGTACAACAAAATATAACTTCGTTCATTTTATTCACTATAAACTCACTATTGCGGGGGTGTGAGGGCGGCTGCCCTCAGAAGCCAGATTTTTTCATATTTTAGCTAAGCGGTTAAATGCAATGCAAAATGTAATTTTGTCAAATTTATTTAAACTAAAATTAATGTTGTGGGAGCGACAACCTCCAGAAGCCAAAGCTTCTCCCATGCTAGTATATACTGCTCCTCTATAAAAAACGATTCTTAAGACCTATAGCGCAAGCTAACGGTACCTATATGTATATCACAAGCGGCGCACGCAGGTATGCGCTTAGCAAACGAGAGCTGAACCTCCTCAATAAGATCATATCCATGAGCAAGTATTAGGATCAGAGTATTTTCGTATATCCTAGGATGGATCTTACATACGTAAAAATATTTTACCAAGGCATTATTCATATTATCATGATTAACAACTAATTAAACATTAGACTTTGGGCAAAATTCTCTTTCATTAACAAAGTGGTTATAAAAACAAGATCAGAAAATGGGTACTTTCCGACTAGCTACCACGCAGTAGCTGATTTTAGAGTTTTGGAAAATAAAAAACCGAACATCAAAATTTGGTCCAATTTTAAAAATAGGGTGTTTTCGAACGATGTGTCTTTTGTCTTATGTTAATAGTAACGCAAGAATGAAGGTGTACTGTAACAATTTGTTAATAAACAAAAGTTTGCCTTATTTTCCCTTACATTAGGCTCCAAGCTAAAGCTTAGGCTTAGGGCTTAGATGTTAAGAATCTTCTTTTTCTTATTCCGCCACTTTAACATACCTGACAACTAAAAAGCAAAAAACCGAAAAAGTTTCAAAAATGGGAATATGAACTTGAAGCACATAGCATTAAAACATTAAGCTTAAATCTCAACCACACAAGCTCCCCCACTGATCATTTATTATGCAATAACTTTGTTAAATATTCATTATGAAAACAAAAGATTTATTACCAATGTGGTTTGGGATATACAGTGACTTCAGTGACCTCAAGGACATAGTCTCATTTCAGACATAGTCTAAAATTCATGGCTAAAATCGAATAATCTACTGTTGTCAATGAACAAATAAAAGTGACATCAAGAGTTCATAATAGTGTCTGACTCTATTTAGAAAAGAGTGAGACACTCTCCTTTCTGCCTGTGTTATAGAACAGGCACAGAGATCACGTGCTCCAATCAGCACATTGGCCACCGTTACAGCCATTTCAGTGTTAAGTTTCGCCATGATCGGTCTGGTTGGGGTTTTTCGTTTTTTGCCCAGAAATATATTTTCTCTACATTTTCATCACCGTTTTCAGGGATTATTGCTAGTATGCGCTGACTATGAAGTTAACTGGTAAGTTAAATGTGTTTTTTTGACAATTTGCAGGCAATAGCACGTGAGGCCGCGTGCGTGCTGATTGGAGCACGTACACAGGCGTCTAGCCAATTAGAACCGGAAGTCGCTTCTGATTGGCCAGCCACATGTTGCATAAAATGGCAAGATGTGGCCTGGAAATGACGAGCGCATCTGCCTGCGCTATAACACAGGCAGAAATGAGAGTGCCTCACTGTTCTTCTAAATAGAGTGAGTCACTATTATGTACTCTTGGTGACATAGTGAGGTGATAATTTGCTTTATGTAAAAACTAAAAACTTGACCAAGAACTAAAATTCAACAAAGTTTAAGACATCAATTACTATAATGTCAACCACCAGTTATACCTGTTATGTAGTTGGAAGAATTGATGAGAAATAGCGCCGTCAAAAAAATTCAATTCCAGGGGAGGGAAGGGGAGTCTCACCGAGGGTGACAAAGGAGGGGAGCCGTGTGCAATGCCGTTTCTAGACGGAGTCTCCTTGACTAAATGTTGGCATTTTTGAACTTGGCACTTATTGAGCACAATGAGTATTTTCAATAACAATTTATTACTAAAATTAAAAAATATTTTTACATAAATT
Organism: Trissonchulus sp. WLG1_4; assembly: GCA_030248245.1. NCBI lineage: Eukaryota > Metazoa > Nematoda > Enoplea > Enoplida > Ironidae > Trissonchulus > Trissonchulus sp. WLG1_4. The sequence goes on along the minus strand of JASANF010001960.1, from coordinate 10,176 downwards.
TTGGTCAAAACTACATAAATTTTGGTCAAAACTATGAAAATAGCTACTTTTGGTAAAAAAATAACAATCAAGTCAGGTTTAGGAGAGTGAAAAAATTAGCAAGCTCAGACAGGGAGGTGGACGTATCCGAAATTTTTCTGCTGTTACATGTATGATTTCAATTAAATATCTTAAGAGCGCTAAAGCTTAATATAGTGATTGGCCCAAGTAGTGTCGTGTTTTTACGCGGCGGCCTCAGCCGCCGCGTATATACTATAGTGCAATCGTCTTCTATGATTGCATGTAGTTCTAGTGTTAAACTGGAGGCAGGTCTTGGAAAAGCACTGTTTGTGTGGGCGTGTGTATTATTCTGTACACGTAGCTAATATGCATCCTACGTAATTGTGTAGTGCGTAGCTACAGAAGACTGTTGTGCGAGCGTGTGTCAGACCATACATTACATGTACGGTCACGGAAAAGTAATCTCATGGAACAGTGTTGGCATGAAACCTGTTGGAACAATGTTTCGTAGATTAGTTATCATCGTGTTTGGAGCCAAGTGAAATCAAACTTTATCATCACGTTGTGATTGTCGACTTTACGATGTGGGTCATATCGACAGTACAAGTTCGTATCTGCGATCCAAAGCAACTGTATGAATTTTGAGTTTCGACCTCAAACTTCAGTTAATTGGCAAAATTTTGCGTAATTTAAGAATCTTTTTGAGCAATCAACCGAACGCACAAGTCTAACTACTACCCCAAATATTGGCTTTATATAGTGGCAGAAGTATTACAGTTTACACATCCCTAAGTGAAGGGGAAGTTTCTCATCATTGAAGTCGCGCAAAGACACGTACTGAAATGTGTCTACTAGACAATCGTCTAGACATTTGCACACAAACACAATCTTGCAACATTGTTCTAGTTAACACAAGAGTCGAGCATTGTTAGTTCCTGGCAAGGGTTCGAGGTTGCCCACGACCAGCGTTTATCTCTCGCACACACCTTATAATATGTCCAAACAGCCATGAGCCATCCCACGTAATCTAGATGTCAGATGACCATAGGCATCCTATAGGCTGACCTAAAATGCTAATGTTCTGTTTGGCGTTTTGCAAATGAAAGTATAATTTCCTTTAGAATTTTAGATTGTCATTTAGTTCAGTCGCAGTCAGTGATAAGTTAACCCACAATCAAGCTCCATTTTTCGACCAAACAGTTGCCTCTTTTTCTCAAAACTTTAACCTTCTTTCAGCCACTAGAGAAATAGTCGCAGTAGCGAGTGACCCAAAATTTTGAAGACATTTCCGTTTTCCAATTATATCAAAATTTTTGGTCGTGGCAGTTTAGAACTCTGTAGAAATGTCATCTTATCCACAAGCCTTGTAAATAGCTTTGTAAATCTGTTATTAGCAATATAACTTATTGATCACTAATTTTGATGCGGCGTCAGCGGTTGCCGACACTACAGCGGAGGTTGGCACGCGATTTCTAGCGTGCATATGTATCGTTACCTAACAGGGCCAAATCTTTAATAAAAATATGTATATACGAAATTTTGGAACCCATATTGAACCGAAAAAATCGCTATTGCGGCACCCGCAAACGCAAGTTAAAACTCATTAGTTGACTGCAGCTCCATGTGTAGATTTTTAAAATTAAAATTTTAACATATGAGTTTTCTGATATGGCAGCATTTTTAACCTTTAGCGCTAACAATGCCCGCTGAGCTGCTGACAATGCTGGCTAAGCTGCTGACAATGCCGGCTAAGCTGAGAGTTTTGATGTTTAGCTACAAATGTTCGCTTTAAAATATTTTGGTGCCGCGTTTTATATTCGAAGAATATCCTCAGCACTGTAAGCATGTCACAGCGAATTATATCCAAAATTAATTTAACTCTACTCGCAAAACGTGCTTGTTTCAATACAATATTTATTACTTGGTAAAGACAAATTATAGCTGCTACGAATATTCTCATGAATCAATCGGCTCCAGTGCTGCTAAATTGTTTCTGTTGTATTTAGAATATTGAAATCACATTGAATACTAACAAGAGTACTTGTCACATGGCCTCTATGTAATTAACTGTGCTACAAATACAATAGAAACGCTGCTGCTCCTGTAATCACTTAACTTCTAAGAGTGAAGTCAGAGACTAGTTGCACTCTCTAAACACATGGTAAGCATTGGCGAATTCGACGCAGCGTGCACTCAAAGATTTGTCGCACGCTTGCTAGAAGTAAGACCTTAAAAAGAACGGAAAGAATCGAACCATTGCGCACCAAATCATCAAGATCCTTAGTCATCCATCGTAACCACTCGACCACGGCTGCTTCAGAACCGGTTAGTTAAAACCCAAGTTGTATTAAAATTAATGTGCGTACAGTGTGAAGGGCTGTAGGCTCCTTTTTGTTACATAGGCTTGTTCATACACACCAGTTACTTAGCTGTTTCGTCTCAATAATAATGTTATGTATTAATTATTCTGCTCAATAACTTCTAACTCTAAACACTAACTCAATAATGCTGCCATTTAAACATTTACCATCCAAGGTAGCGTAGCCAAGTGGTCTACAGCCCTGACTCTGGAAATGAAAGTCAGATGTGCATGGGTTCAAATCTTACCGCTACCAATACCTTTTGATTTTGACCTGTGCTGAGGCCATGTGACAATTCAGATATTAGCATGCAACTACGATTGGAAAACCTCGTGCAAGGCACTCGTGCGCTGCGCGCACTCGTGCTTTCCACTCGGAGCTTTCCAGCGCATTGCGCATACAAATATCTGAGTGCACTCGCAGCCACGCTATAACGCTTACATAATAGCGTCTCACTCTATATATAAGAAGAGTGAGACACTCTCTAGCCTGTTTTGTTGTGTTTCTTTGTTTTGCTGTGTTTTAGCACAGGTAGATGCGCTGGTCTAGGCCACATGTTGACTGGCCAATTAGCGCGCAGATTCTCTGCGTAACACACTTAAGTATATAATCGCTGATGCGTTAACAAGCATTAAGATAGGGATAAAAGGACAATAACTCATTATTATTCATAGTCTGCTTGCAAAAACAGTAAAAAAGGTTTGCTAATACCTTTGGGGACATTTCGACAAACTTTCACCTAAATTGATTGAGAAAATTTTAAGAAATTGAGAAAATTTTATAACTCGTAAGTTACTCAATCAATTTCGCTGAAAGTGTGCCAAAATATCCCCAAAAGTATTTTCGAACCTTTTTTTATGTTTTTAAAATGAGTAATAAAATGAATAATTCGAACCTTAATAAATAATGAGTTATTAACCTTTTATCTCTATCTTAATTCTTATCAACGCATCGGCGATTATGTACTTAAGTGTATTACGCAGGGAATCTACACGCTAACTGGCCAGCCATATCTTGCACAAAATGTCAACATGTGGTCTAAAAACGACCAGCGCATCTGCCTGTGCTAGAACATAGGCAGGCTGGAGAGTGTCTCACTCTTCTTCTATACAGAGTGAGAGGCTATTATGTACTCTTGATACTAAGCATTGGATACAATCACGTACATATTCGAGTTACAACTTAAAGCTTATAAAGTCACACAATAAGCAGAATGTTAACACTGCCCTTATGCAAATAATTCAAATACTTACGCTAAGTCTGACCTTTCCAAATAAAAATTTTTAAGTACTCGGATCAGACTGCTACCTTCCTTAAGCGATTGCATAGTTGTCAGTTAGAGGCCCTCGAGTTTGAGTGAAAGGCAATCATATCAAAAACATGTCTAAACATCTTTCTAATTTACAGGGCAGCTTTGCACACAATCATTATTTCTAACAAGCGATGTATCGAGACATCGACACATGGTGTAACTGAAATGGTACAGCAATATTAGTCCAGACAGCTGCCTAACTGTGTTACTAATTATATCTATATTGTATATTTATTGAGAAGTACAAAATCTTTTTTTGTGTTTCTTCATTTATGTCCATTTTTGTTTTCCTTGTTTTTAGCGTCGATGTCCATAAGCTGTTTATTCTTGAAGCAAACCTTTTACTTTAACTGCGAGATACTTCTATAAGTATATTAATTATGAATACCTATTTACTTTTTTGTTGACTATTAGTAATTATGTTGCTAAGTGGTAATTCTAATCTATTGTGTAATTCCGTAGCTTATCAAACCTCCGTACAAAGCGCCTAGTTGAAGCCAATAATTATTCAATGTTTCAGGAATAGGCGTCAGGTAAAACGTGCTAGTACTCTAAAGTAATTGACTAAGTGTGGCAGTGAGTGTTAATTAGTGACTATTTAAATTTTCGACAAATTGAGCGCGCTTCAAAATTATACATGCTAACATACTCCATCTACAGTGAGTAATTAACTTCGCACAATAATTCGCATAATATAGACTTAAGTTTATTACATAATTACTAAGTACAAAGTTATATAAGTAAATAAATCGGCATTAAGACAGATCCGGCTGCATTTGGGCAAAATTGAAAATACCACAACGTAATATGAGCTTCAATTCCTGTTTTGGCCTAAAGGGAGCCTCGACTGAAAACTTTGCACCAAAATGGCTTACACAAACAATCTACAATCTGAAGAAATATGTACACTAGTCGGGTCACACATATATATTTTCAGAATTTGATAAAAAAATACGCTATGAATAACTTTTCCTTTTTTAAACTTTTTGAACTAATCTGCAGTAACGTCAACCACGTAAATGAAAATAAATCACGTAAGCATACCACAAGCCTACACTACGGCGAACTAGTACAACAAGTCACGGACGTGGACGTCACCTCATCGTGTGGGGCCCCCAAGGGTCCCCGGTGTCCGTGTTCAACGCTCCCCAGCGGCGAAGACGTCCCTTTACGGTTACCCGCGCCACGGCATCCCATGGTCGGTCTGCGGGACCCGAGCAACCCCGGGTTTTTGGGTGCCGGGGGCTGTAGACCAGCCACCAGCCTCCGGCACCTAATGGTTCTTTCCATCCTCCTACTATTGGCTGGAGACATCCACCCCCATCCTGGCCCCCCTCGTTGGTCCTACCCCTGTGCTATATGCAATCTTAATGTACGGGGTCTTTCAATAGCATGCACTGGCTGCGGGCTATGGTGTCACCACAGATGCTCGGATCTAAAAGCTCAGCAAATCCGCCAAGCATCGCCCGATTTCATTGCCAACTGGAGGTGTCCTAGCTGCTCCCGGGCCAATCTCAACCAACAGTCTGGGCTCCGGACTACAGCCGCAGCTACCTCCGTTACACCACCACATCCAACAAGCATATCTGACAACACACCAACCCCAGCACCATCTGGCCGCGCCTTTTGCTACGCCTGCAAACTGACCATTCGGGCGGGAGCGGCCTTTTTCCGCTGCACCTGTGGCCTCAGCTGCCATAAACAAACTAAATGCAGCCTCCTTAACAGATCACAATGGGACTCTTGTACCTGGTCATGCACCAACTGTAGCCACCCTGTCACCACCAACCGACAACACGACACCATTGTGGGGGCCCCTATTCCTCTTCGCCCACTTCCACCTAGGCCCCCCCGACAACGCAATGACTGCCCCACGTGTGGCACCCACCTGCGACCAACCCCCCGCCCGCTCATATGCAATATGTGCGGCCAAGAACACCACAAATATCATCTGGAAGTCCCTAGAGCGGAAGCCGACATGATCATTTCCAGAAACCTATGGCGCTGCCGCAAATGTTCGAGCCAGCCCTCACTGCACAGCAATAACAATAACAACCACAACCCAAACACCCGTGTCACCGAGAAAAAATCGGAGTTCCTCGTACGCCGGTCACTGAAGATCATTCAGTGGAATGCAGACGACGTCAGAGCTAAACTACCTGAGCTCGCCGACCTAGCCAACTCTCACAGAGCGGATGTGGTCCTGATCCAAGAGTCTAAACTGAACCACCGACTCTCCGACCCCAACATTGAAGGCTATAGCCTAGTCCGAAAAGACCGTAAACTAAAAGCTAATGGAGAAGTCCGCAAAGGAGGCGGCCTACTCACATTCATCAAGTCGGACATACCTTTCTCCACCGTTCCTATTGAGGAATCTCATGGCTCGGCACTAGAAATCCAAGCTGTCCGCATCACGGGCTCCGGCTCGACTTCGTATGGCATCATCAACGCGTACTGCCCTCCCATTAGGACCACTGAGCAAGAAGACAGACAAGCTGGTTTCAACCCCAATGACCTGTCTCAAGTCCCAGCGGTACTAATAGCAGGCGACCTCAACGCCCATTCGCCACTCTGGGACTCTAACCAACCAGTTGATGACATGGGAGAACAGCTAGAGGATTGGATTGCGGAAAACAACCTAACATGTGTCAACAATGGCCAAGGTACCCATGTCAACCGAGCAACAGGCAACTTCAGCTCCCCGGACATCACCTTTGTCCACAACAGATGGGCTAGCAGAGCCAGCTGGGAAACCCTAAGCTGCATTGGCTCAGATCACCTGCCCATTTTGACCACACTCGAGCTGGACGCAGTCAACATCAAAGCCGCACCAATCATCACCAGCATCCCGTGGAAATGGAGCAGCGCTGATTGGAACGGCTTCACCTCGGAAGTAGAACAGTCTGCCGCCGCCATTGCACCTGACGCCAAAGTCTCTGTTCAAGTTCAAGATCTCACCCAGGCTATCCTCCAAGCGGCCAAGAATAACATCGAAATAGCCCAGCAGAAGCGCCGCGACAAGCCTTGGCTATCAAAAGAAATCAAGTCAGCCATCAAGACCAGAAACGCCCTGCGACGCAATTTGGCTGCCAACAGGGCTGAATGGGTCCAACAATGCAACACCGTCCGCACGATGATCGCGGACGCTAAACGTGAACAGTGGAGACAGTTCGTGGAAGACAACGATATCAACTCCAACCCAACCAAGGCCTGGAAACTCATCAAATCACTCAAGGGCTCGCCGTCCCAGTCCAAGCCGAACGAGACCTTGTGTGTTAATGGCAAAGAGCTTTGCGGCCCGTTCGCTAAAGCCGAGGCTTTTGCCAAATACTATGCGGGGGTCAACCGACTGAAGCTATCTAAAGCCGATCGCCACCGCACCCGTGCGTTCAAGAAAGCCTTGTCAGCCGCCACCAACGCGCCCGACAGCTCGGACGACGAATGTTGCACCGCCTTCTCTCCGCTAGAACTAACCGCCGCGATTGACCAGCTCAGACCTAAATCAGCAGCGGGTCCAGACCAGATCTCTCCACGCTTTATAAAAGCCCTTGGCTCTACAGCTAGATCAGTCCTGCTGCGCTGTATTAACATTGTCTGGGAAACTGGCCACTGCCCCCAAGGCTGGCAAAATGCGACCATCATTCCTATCCAGAAAGCGGGTAAACCAGCCAGCCAGATAGAATCCTATAGACCGGTCAGCCTTACCTCTTGCTTTGCTAAAACCATGGAACGTATGGTAATCAAGAGGCTCTACTACCTAGCGGAACTCAATTCCTGGCTCTCCGCTGATCAAGCTGGCTTCCGAAAACTACGCGGCTGCGAAGATCAGGTCATACGCCTATCCCAAGAGATCAGTGACGGCTTCCAAGCAAAGCCCGCCAAACGAACTGTCCTCGCGTTGGTGGACTACTCCAAAGCCTTCGACCGTGTCTGGAGGCACGTGAGTTATTTGCTCACATGCTCGACATCGGCGTTCCCACCCGCTTCATCAATTGGTGCTGTGGGTTTCTCATGAACCGGCAAGCCAGAGTCCTTCTACACAACGGCCTCAGCCGATACAAACCGCTCCGGCAAGGCCTCCCGCAGGGTGCCGGTGTCATCACCGCTCCTGTTTACTCTGTTCATTAATCGAGTCCGTGGCTCTATACCCGCCGCCCTCAGCACTAGCATGTATGCGGATGATATAGCCATCTGGAACACCAACAACAACAAGTCTGAAGCGTCCAGACCCCCAGAAGCCCCAACCACAGTCCAGACAATTCAGCACAGAGGCCGTGCTGTCACATCATCTTTCGAGACCGAGATGAAAGCCCTCGCTTTAGCCGCGGAATGGATCAACACCAACTGTGCCCAAAAAACCATCATATGCTCGGACAGCCTGGCATCCATCACAGCCTTAGCCTCTCTCAACTCTAACAACACCGACACTGTGACAACTATGGTGGCCCTGGACTGTTTAGCTACCGAAGTTAAAATCCAATGGATACCTGGCCACAGCAACATCCCTGGTAACGACTTGGTTGACCGCCTCGCCAAGGAAGCAGCTCACGGCGACGCCCCGCCCACCGACACATCTGTGTCCTATAAGGCCGCAATTGCGGCCATCAGCAGGCACTTTCGGGATCCCCCCCCGGAACGGGCCTATCTGCTAGACGTCTACAAGAAGGGCCGCGATGACATCGACGGCCTTCCCCGACGAGACGCTACCCTTTTGGCACAAATTCGATCTGGTCACTGCCGCCTATTCGCAGCCTACATGGCTATAGTATGCCCGGGTCAAGACCCGATCTGCCCGAAATGCGGTGAAGAGCCTGAAACCTTACTCCACTGGCTCACCAAATGCCCCGCCACAGCCCTCCTAAGACTGAAAACCCTGGGTTGCTCGGATCCCGACCTATCGATTCTATCGGAGTCCCCCGTGAACGTGGTCACGTTTGCCCGGTCCAACAGCCGGTGACGTGATACCGCCATCAACAACAACAACAGTACAACAAGTAGAAAGCACTGACGCAGAAAAAACACAAAACTTACTCAAAACCACAGCATAACTCACAGTTAATTTAAACAAAATAAAAAACCAAAAATTCAAACATAAATAGCCGTATAAGTCTATCGTCAGTTAATTGCTTCGTAGTCATGAATAAGAATCTATTGTTGACGAAAACTTACAGCACATTCCAAAACAATACAAACAAAGGCCCTCGAACATTTGCTAAGCCAGCAATATATATTAATCATATGCATGCGACAGAAAACGACGAAGAAAGTTCTACAAGTGCAAGAAATTTGCGACAGTATACTATTTTTTAATCAAACAGTGTGACATGTTAAATTTATACCTTTAGCTTTAGTTCCAGGTTTTTGATTAGTAAAAGTGTGTGCTTTGTTGGAGGTTTCATCCCCTAGTTTTCGTACTTTAGTTGAGCACAAACCTAAGTCTCTCTTAATGGCTGAAGAAAATATAATCAGAAATACAGGCGAAAATATTAGTATTTACATTGCTGATGAAATGCAACAGCATGCCCGCTACATGTCGACCTAGCTTCAGTCTCTGTACAACAGGAAAAGAATAGCTCATACCACAAATGCAAATAGAGATACCGACAAACTGCTTCATTAAAGCATGATCACGGCTTTGCAACTCTGACTTATCCATAGCAGAAACTTTACGTGTTACTACTTTGTACCGCAATAGCGCTAGCCCGTAAGTGAAAGCTATGCCTGTAGTGAGCAGAATCTGAACAGTCCCTTGGGTGGTTAGAGCAGATCTGGCGCAATAACCAATGTTGCAGGAATAGGTCCAAGTAAATCCAACAAATTGCGCAAAACAGCTACAATACAACATTCTAGCTTGAAACAGAAATCCAAACACAAAGCAACCACAAATGATACAGCAAGTTACAGGTCCTGACTGTAAGCGACCAGATAACATGTTGGATGTCATGACACTCAATTCCTGTTGAACGCCACAGCTAACCACAAGGGAATCATTGACCAGGAATAAGGACGGCACGGGCACTTCCACAGATAACGTGGTAACGAACAGGAAATAAAGTGGGACCATATAACGCTGTTGGCAAAGAATAAATTAGTTCAATCAATATTGTCATCAATTCGATAACAGCTAACGCTTTGACATATCCATAAACGGATTACGTAATTGTTCGGGATTTTTCCACATAACAGAGAGCACTAAAGCATAACAAATCACCCCAGCCCCACAAATCGCACCAATGGTAAGCAAGCAAGTTATGATCAAACGCACGTTAAACAAAGGTGGTGCCTCTTCACGCAGTACAAACCGATACCAGGACAAAGAAAACTCAGTGTTATTCATCGCAGCAAACAAAAAAATCGCACTAAAATAAGAAAAACATCATAAGAGTGTCAAGTGACTGATTCAGATTGGAAGTGTTAAATTCAGAAAACGCCGAAAAACGAGACAAACTAGCCTAAGACGCACAGTAGTCACCGCAAAAAGTTATTGCATTTGAAAGCTATGTA